>OZ005742.1:258834609-259047818 GCA_963930735.1 Dioctria linearis | reverse complement strand
CACTAATAAATTAGCACAAAAAATTAATTGAAGAAAAAAAAACCATGACGATGTGTTTGCTCATTCAAGAAATATAAATTTTTTTTGGTTTTATTTAATTAAGGAAAAATTTTATATTAGAAAAAAACATAAAATAAAAGAAATGTTGACAAGGTCAAGCGCTAATCTTATCTGTACGTTTCATGCTTTTAATTAATCTTTATTTTTTTTATTTTTTATTTTTGGCTAATTGTTCTAGAAGTCACACACAGAGGTTATCCCGGAATTAATTTCAACGAAGCAATTACAACCATCAGATAATTTCATGGATCAAAAGTATCTGTTCAGTAGGTATGACATGAATGATTTAATATTTAAAAGATTAAAGATAATTTTTTAATTTGCTAATTTGAACACGAAATGGACTTTGATTTGATTTCTTTAAAGTTTTATTTATTTTGCGACTCACATTGATAATAAATAATTAATTGTTCTACACAAATTAATCTTCATTAAAAAAAAAAAACAAAAAAAAATTGCGGGCGAAATATTGACATACTGCCGGCCGTTCCTTTGACTCAAATTCGCAATATTTCATGTTGGTACAAGGAATTTTATGTTTTGCATGACAAATCCAATCAACCGATAAAAATATGTTAATGTCAAAACAAACAAAAAAAAAAACCCCGTCATCTTTTGAGGTAGGTAGTTAAGTGTCACTTTTGAGGCTATATTCAAAATTTACAGAATATCAATTTGACAAAAGTAGAAGCTTTGACAATATTTGTAGTTACCATGCAAATACTTTTCCGTGAAGAAAAAAACAAAACGCTTCTGGGCTATATATTTCATTTTGTGCGGATTTATTGTAAATAATTTAAATGTTCCGGACCGAGGAATGAAATAAGTCCGCAAAATTAGAAGACATAAGCGAGCATTTTGAAAAAAAAAGCGTCACTGCTAACAGTAACTCACCCAGGATTTGGCTTTGGAGGGGTCATAGCTGTGCCAAGTCCAAAAGGGAAAAAAGGGCTTAAGATCGCGTCTTGCACCCATCTGAGTACTTAACAACTGCTATACATGTATGTATATTTAAAGATTTTATTGTACTGACTGGAAGAACGCCCCCCCCCCGCCACCAATGCGACCAAGCAACGTCAACGGAGATTTTTTCCACCTACTGAATAAAAAATTTCTGGAACCGCTAATACCCTAGACAGAAGACTGTCTCCATAATGATTTAATTTTTAATTGAATGGAGTCAAATGTGCAGTGTGTTACAAAATAAGGATTCATTTGTAACATTTGCGGTTTAATTTCAAATGGAGCGCGAATTTTACTCCATATTAGTGAAATTGCAGTAAAAGTGTCACCTACTACGACCAATGGAACTAAATTTATTGGAAAGTTGGAAAGATTTTCCAATAAAGTTAACAGTGACCAGCTATCAGCTCATAAAACTCTTCTCTCTACAACACACAACTTACAGAAAATTTTTTTGATAGCATTCAATTAAATTATTGAACTCTGCCATGATCCATATTTACAGTGAGAAACTGTCACATGACATTCCAAATGAAATAGTTTTCGTCCACAGTCTGTGTCACCTCTTCATTCCTTGAAATGAAATGAATTTCAAATTAAGTGATTATGGAGACACACTGTCTAGTTAGTAGCAGCAAGATCGATTGTACTACAAATTTCTGTGTAATTTTCTGTTTCCGGAAATTTTGTCGACTATACACATCAAAACTAGCGCAGACAAATTATGAGGAAAATTTTTCCAAACATTTTCTAAGAAAACTTATCAGTTTAGCACTAAATTAGCAATGCTACTCATTAAGATGATTAGCGCACCGGAGACCGAATCCATCCAACCTTATTAGTCTAGTGTCGGCCACAAACAGTTCTGAGGAAAAATGTTCAAGAAAATTCGGAGGAAAAATGTTCAAGAAAATTCGGAGGAAAAAAAATTCTAAATAAAAGGTTCAAAGCACAATATTGGTCATATCTTGTGGATGAAATCTTTTTAGGAGAAGCAAACTAAAAACGGTCAATATTTCGTTGATTTGTTTGTTGCCACTTTATATTTTAGTTATTTTATGGTAGGTACATATTAGGTCAATATATGTACATAAATTCTGCAACATCGCAAAGTCACGTTTCCGGGAAAATAATGTTACGATTATAATGAAATAAATGTTGATTTTAGAGTTATTCTTAAGTATTAGAAATAAACTGCTTTGCTTCGCACGAGTCAGGGATTCAGTATAATTTATACTGAAATTCATTTTGAATGGACTATCCTTGATTTTGATGAAATTCCACGGAAAGGATCCATTACGGAGATAATTTGAAAAGTGGCAAATTTTGCTTGGTAGGTGTAATTTCAAAAATTTATATCTCAGAATGTACCTACGCCTCGCAAGCCAATAAAACAAACATTATTTATTTAAGGAAGCTTTGATATTTCCAAGAAAAACTAATTTTTTTATTATTTTAATCACTAATGGGTTTTAAGAAAGTTGTATAGAAAAAAAAAGTGGAACTCCATAAAGTTTGGAAGGAGTTATTTTTTTTTTAAATATATCTGTTCCAGGGAATTTTGGGCAATAATTGATGAGGTGTGCTGAGTTGTCAGACTACATAGGTACAGTGTGTTCGGTAAATAAGTAGGATAGGAGTAGGTATGCTAATATGTAAGTTACTTGGAGTGATCACTGCTCCCGATCACACATTTATTTAGATCCTTCTCTCTAAATTCTTCCCCTTAAAATTTACTTTTGAAATTTTTCGTTTTTTCGAAGAAGTGTGGTCACTTAAATGCTCCTTTCAAATATATCTCAGGATCAAACTTGAGCACATGTTCCAAAGACGACCTTTCATCATTTATATCGATATCAAACAATCCAACAACATGTTAAATAAATAAAAAATAAAAAATGTTGGTACCACAAAAAAAAAAATCTTTTCTATACAAAATAAGAGTAAAATTTTGAAAAAGTTGCCGAAGGTTTTTATTAGAACTGTATGGTGTGAAAAACTCTACGATTTGTCGGATAAAGGAAAATCGTTATTAAAATGCGAGTGTAGATCAGGGAGAAGAATAACAATTAAAACTGCCGAATGTCCTAGAATAGATAAGGCACATTATGAGTGATTTTTTTGAGGCCATTCCCTTTAACTCGTATACGAATTTATCTGTCTATTTATTTATATATTTCTTTTTTACTATTTTCGACACTCTTGTAGACCCCACTTTACGTCATCACAGCGTGCTGAAATTTGGCGCGTGACAATTGAATCTATCAAAATTTGAACCGGAAATTTCCATGGAAAACCCGGAAAATCGGGAAAAATCATTTGAAAATTTGGTACAAATTTGATTAGTTATAAATCCGTTTCAGGAAAAACGCAAAGTTTTCCGAAAAAAATTTCCGGAATTTTCCTACTTTTCCGGTAAAAAAGTTTTCTAAATTATGCAGGATCAACTATCCCTATCAACTGGCATCATTACTTTCTCTCCGACAATGGTGAAAACTTGCAGAAAAAATCGAGGAAAATTCATGTAAAACGCTTTTCCGGAGTTTTTCAGACCAAGGAAGCGTTTGAGCGTTTTGCAACCTAAGACAAAGTAGTAGAGCGAAATGAGTTGCATAAAGTTGCTTTTGTGGAAAACCCGGAAAAGCGGGAAAATCATCGGACAAATTTTCATCGATATGATTAGTGATAAATCCGTTTCAGGAAGAATTCAGAATTTTCCAATTTTTCTGGAAAATTTTCCTAAAGTTTCCGGAATTTTCCGACTTTTCCTGAAAATTTTCCGACAAAAAAGTTTTATAAGCTCTGCGGAATCATTTTTTCCATCCTACTGGCATCAATATATTCTCTTCAACAATCATGAAAACTTGCATGAAAAATCGAGGAAAAATCATGTAAATTTAAAAAAAAAATCATAGCAGTAGGAAAAGTCTGTGGAAAACATGGAAAATCGGGAAAATTCATGTTATATGGGATCAAGTTGGAGTACAGCTAAAAAGCGCTGTTTAAAACATCATTTGATGTTCAGAGCCTTTGCAGTACGGTTTTTGATATTCGAAAAATTTTTGATTTCGGATCGGCACCAAAAATGACTTAAAAATTGTTTTAAAATATCTCCATGCAGCACAACAATTTAGTTAACGTGAAAAAGGCAGAAAATAAAATAAGTAAAAAACAAGTTTTCAAACAAAACTGAGGCCAAGCCGCATGAAAAAGTAGAAAATAAACTTTTCTTCTCACACACAGAGTTGGACTCAGATTTTATTCGCTGACAATCACCGATATATTTCAGTATGATCAATCAGAGGTAATAAGTGATTTGATTCGTGAAGAGAAAGAATATTCAAGAGAAATGTCCCAATCAAAAAATCTGAGTCCACCTCTGTGTTGGAAGAAAAGTTTATTTTCTACTTTTTCATGCGGCTTGGCCTCAGTTTTGTTTGAAAACTCGTTTTTTACTTATTTTTTAAAAATGCATTTAAAGCACGTGCCAATATAACGGATTTTCTATATGCTCAAACCATCAATATTCAATGCTAACGAGGGGTGGGAGTGTGTTCAAAATTCAAAAAAGGAATGAGATCGAGGGTATTTGAAAATTTGAGATGAAAAAGTGTTCAGAGTAGAATTGAACTATTGAAAAAAATTCGTGAAAGATCTGTAAAATAAAAAAATAAAAAAAAAAAAAATAAAAAAAAAATAAAAAAATACGTTTTAAAAAGTGTATAATGCAGACGAAACCAGATTGTTTAGCCGGATTTTACTGAATTAAAGAACGCTTGTTTATTTTAATCAAATATTAGCGCCAGGAAGTAAAGTGCGTAGAAAATAAAAGCTACTCTTATTAGCATCTGCTAATGTCACTAAGCATGCTAAGCCACGCCACAGTGTTCCTTCAGGACGAGATTTATATGCCATAAACCCTTGAAGCCCGGGACATCAAGGCTGCGCTGGCAACAAAAAAGCTAATGAAGTTCCTGTACAAGGCTCAGCTACACTTCTGGTCGACACAAGTAAAGAAGCGGATCGAGGACTACAGTTTGTACTGGAAGAACATGCCAAGAATTTCATAGCGATTCCGTCTATAAAAAAGTGGGACAATGCTCAGTAGTACAGTAGGATGGATGTTAGGCTCTTAACTGGTCTGATTACCGTCCACTATCAACTGAGGAGTCAAATTGTTATTATTGGCGTAGGCTCTGCCTGTCTGTCATCCCACTTGAAGACTATGTTTTTTTTTAAGAATAACGAGACTGCTTAACAGGTGTATTTTGAATGCCTACCGATAGAGCAAAACATATAGAATGGCAACCATTGGAAAATCTCAGCTAGACAGACCCTGATGAGGTGGTAGACAGAATACTTCGTGAGTGCTTAAACCTACTCAATAGGCCCTCAGTGGTTACAACGCTTAACATCTTCTCATTTACCTTTTTAAACAACCAACCAATGCGACGGAGGGAGTCGTATAAAAAAAAAACTGTTAATAATTTAATTCATTTTTATAGAAACTGTCAGGAATACACTTGCTTAGCTCTTACAGTACTTCACACACTATCCAACATGGACTTGATCTTAAAGATGTTGCTTACCTAATCTAAACACCTCTTTTTAAGTTTCCCCTTCCTGTTATATGTACATACATATGTACCTACCTATGTATTTCTTTAATTAACAAGACGTGCGTCGAAATAATAATTAAATTTTATGACATTTATTAATCAAACAAAATTTAAATATTTGTAAACCAGTTTCTAAAATATTCTGTTTATTTGTTTATCTTGCAAGTAATCTGAGATCGTCTGATAAAATTAGTGTAGTAATGCTAACTAACCATTTCACTTCGCTTTAACTGCAAACATTCTAATTTAGATCAATGAGCACGTAAAATTTACCTAACGACCTTCATTCGATCACACACAGAAAAACGAGTTTTTATACATGTCTAAAAAATTTTTTTAATCACAATTTATGAAATTTTTTCACTATACCTCAAAAACTAGGCTAACTATGTACAGCACATTTTATATCCGAGTAATGGATTAGGTGATGGTGACGATGATGGTGTGAACTCTTCAACAAGAAAATAATTACTTTGAGATTGAAATTATATTTTGAAAAAATGCTGATAAGAGAATAAAATAATTAAATTAGCATTAGAAGGGAGCACGAGAAAATTATAATTATAGGAAAAAATTGATATAAAAGTAAAATATTTTCCTTCGTTCTCATGACCTTTGGCCATGATGGCTACGTTATGAATCAGAACAAATTCGATTATTTAGGTACACTTTGAATTGAGTTTTTTAAATTCGTTCGATTATGAATTATAATTTAGATTTGACTGAAAATTGGATGAAAATGGGATTCTCATTTATCCTTAGCTGGAAATTTTTTTCTTCTTGTCATTGCAAAATTCAATTGCAATTGTGAAATCTGAAAAAATAACTCTAAATCATAAACGGGTGAATTGTTCTGTTCAGAATGTACCTATTTTACAAGCTTCTGCAAAGACTTCTTTATAAGCAAACTTCAAGTGCCATTTTTGAGCAAATTTCGGTAGAAGAGGCGGAACTGAGACCCAACAGGAGATGTCTAGAGATGTCTATAGATACATATATATTGAAGGTGACTACTAAAATGGTTTTTACACAGATTAGTCAATAGTCAGTCGATATAGTGTTGAGGTAGGGAGGAACTAATGTTGAAGTTATCAACAATCAATTAAGTGCAAAACCATAGCTAACTATAGCCACGATGATATTAGCAACAGGAAAGTAAATTAACAACGGTGTGCCACAAGGTTCAGTTATCGATCCATAGCTATTAAATTTTATATATTTTTCTGATCTTACGAATACCACCTGCCGCAAGTTTATATGTATGTATATATACTCATACTCAGATGACTGGACTATCGCATCGCTCAATACAACACAGTATTTGCAAAATTTATGATGTACTCACACCATTGAGCTTGATATCTCGAATTGCTAATTTTAACTAAACTAAACCAACCTTCAGTAAAACAAAAATATTCTGTTAATTTAGTAAATTGATTAGATAGGAGCTAAGAGTATAACTTTTATTAGCTCTGAGACAATTCAATGTAATTTTATAGACTCGGCTGTCTAACTGTCTACTTAACTGATTGGACAATTATACTTCTCTGACAAGGTCTTAATGAAGCCATTTAATTTATTCAAATTAATTAAGTAGCATAAAAGATACCCTTAACAGTGTATTTTCGTTTAATGAAGTATTTATTTTTTGAGTGCCATGCACATACATACATAATGACAGCCTGAGCACCGAAAAATCTGATAATTTTGAAAAACAAGAAAAAGACAAGCCCTCCACCAACGCTGTTCATCGATTGAGCTATCAGCTTCGGATGATAGTCTGGACTGCAGGTCCAATCATACTCACTCCTATGCTACCATAACAATGGCAAATTCTTATCTAGATTCATCTCTCCACTGTTGGAATGACTTCCAAACACTTAGCCCAAAAAATTATATCATGGATCGACTGTAACATCAAGACTACAGACTATGGCTCATAGTCCTTATGGTTAAAACGAAATAAAATCTATGTGGGAATACTAACCAAAGCTCAATGTGTAGAAACTTCTCAGGTTTAATAAATTCTCCCAGTGTATATTGAACGGTGGGCACCTAACTAATCTAACTGACTGTAATAATAGAACGGGTATTTGCGCTATCCCTAATTCTAATTGTGAAAAGAATGCAAGGAAAAGTCTATCGTGGGTTAAAAAGACAGAAAACTGAGTTTAGGGAATGGTCGATGTTAAGCATAGATCAAATTAATGCCTTTAGCGTTCTACAGAATACCAGTCCTCCCTATACTTAGCTTTCGTGGAGATTATGAGAAGGCTTTCGACTTGATTGACATAAGTTATACTATTTGGTAATAGCTCTACAAACCAGTGGTTTGTCTTCATCAAGACAAAAATAATAATGCTGTTCAATCCCAATATAAAAACAGTTGCAAAACGTAGAAGTTCATCATTTACAGAATTTTGTAAATAATTATTTACGTTAAATTCTAAAAATTCGGTGAACAAAATTGAGTGTCAAACGAAGAGACACTGGGCCCAGGGCAACATCGATAAAGAAATTAAAAGAAAAAAGTTGAATTGGATTGGGCACATCCTACGATGTGAAGGAAACAACGTTACCAAGCAATATCTCGATTGGGATCCTAAAGGAAACCATCATATCTGGAGACAAGAGCAGTCACAATTATTGCAATATCCTGGAATAAACTGAAAGTTGTCGAAAATTACAGAATTCGGTCGAGTGAAAGCAAGCCTCTTCACCCTATGTTAATCAAGGAATGAAAGAAGCTCTAGTCTAGATGATGATGAATGTTGTATGGAAAATTATTTAGTGAAAGGAAGAAATTTTTCATAGAATTCCATTTGTTTGTCACACATTTGTTGAACTTAAGGGTGGCATTATAAATTAATTTTTAGCGCTTGCAACGTTCGTTTAATTTGTAGGTTTCTTCATATACGAGTGTCGAACACAACTTTAAAATTGTCAATTTTTTTTTTACGTTTGAGCCTTCCCTCGTAGAGTTATGCCTTGCACAAGCGCAGAAAGCTTATTTGTTTTTTGTTGCTATGCAACATTTTCCTATTGCCAAACAATTTTTAATACAAGTGGATAATATAAAAACAATAGGGGTATTCACGCAATGTTGTATCAAAGAGTGTATCGTTGTAAAAGATGTATTTGATTACAACCCAGTAAAGTAATACAAGGCCTATGCATATAAAATGCAATACAAGGGTCTTGTATTTTTACATTCACAAATTGGCAGTGTAAACCGACTTGTATAGTTGTACTTAGGAGGTCAGATTGAACGTCAAATGTTAGGGTGTGCAGAGGGGGAGGGGAGTGTCCTAGGAAAATTTCCAATGTGCCAAATGAAAGATCCTTTTGAGGACTATCGACTGATGCACTTATAGTTTTTTTTCAATTTACATCTACTCGCATCACGGTATTCCCCCCACAAAAAAAGGTATTGCAGATTTGTAAACCCAAAACATAAGTAATGGCGCATCAAACAGTATGAAACTTTCTGGAAAACTTAATAAAACATCACCGAAAAACAAATTGGTGTGATCGATTTACTTTTTCGCCCCTAAATTACTTAATAATAGTATTTGAAATTCAGAAAAATTAGCTTTAATTATTTTCAAAATTCGAACCTTTCTTGCGGGGTGAGAGGGGAGGGGGCGAAAAACGAACTTTATTCATCTTTAGTTCGATGAAGGGATAAAAGTTATGAAAAAAATAGTTGGGGTGGGGGAATTTTAGGGTGGGGGCTGTTACCCACCCCCTCAAGCCCCAAATATGGCATGTGGGGTGTCTAATTAAAGCCCCCGCCAAGCTCTATCGAATGGCGTTTTTAAATTTTCAATGCGGTATACTTCGTAGTGTATTTTTTCCACCCTTTTACATTTTACCTGAAAGCCACTTTTTCATTTTGTCGGACCCTGCATCATAACGGATTCCCCTAGAGAAAAAATTTTACATTCAAATTAAAGGTAATAAAATTCTCTATCTACTAGAATGTTTTTATTTTCAATTCGACACATTTTCTCACTGAGCTTTTCCTCCCGAAGTTCAAAGTTTTTCCTCATCTGGGTCCCATATACCCCATTACTACATATGAGTTATTTTTCCAAATTTTTTTTTTCGATCATAGGCATAAGTGTTCGATTAAAAAACTTTTTCATCTTTTCAAAAAAAATTCCTCAGAAGCACCGTTATTCCGTAAAGAGAAATTGTAAATTTTTACACCATCTCACGGCAAAAAGCCGTCGTAAAAGATTGTTGTTCTACTATTATTAAGTTTTCTCCTAAACTATCAGCCCGAGTGGAAAACTAATTGGAAATAAACGTTCCAAACAAAACAGGCTTCATTTTATCCGCTGACATTATACTGAAAAATTGTATAATTAAGTTGTAATAGTAGAAATAAAAACTTTGAAAACGACCAAAATGGTCAGAAAACGGCATGAAAAACGGCATTTCCTTAATTTAAGCCGTTCTGTTGAGATACTTTTGTTTTTATCTCAGCTATTTTTAACCGGATCTTCACAATTCTTTTTTCCGATTATAACGATGACTCCTGAATCTTGAGGATTTTTTCAATTTTTTCCGGGGCCGGGGAGAGCTACTACGGGGCCATTTTATCACCCTGTTAAATTTCGAAGTAAGCTAAAGGCTAAAGGGTGTGTTCACTGGTTTTTGTAAATTCTTGTTGTATTTTTACAGCGGTTACACTGATACATTAAAGAGTGAATACCCCTAGTAAGTAATCGGTATAATATTCCTAATTAAGCTAATGACAATGTGCAATAATTCTCTCTGTCCCTGATGTCCCTAAGTCCTCTCTAAAGGTATTCATTTTCTTTTTACTAATATACTCAGCATCCAAGTGTCCACCATCCAACAGAAATTGGTTAAATGACATTTTCATCGGAAGAGTGTCAGGTAAAATGTCCACTGCTATTAAAAAAAAGAAAAAGAAAAAAAGAAAAAACTTTTTAATGTTGGCAAAACCTTGATTTGTTTAACTCTTTAAATTTGTCCTCATTAAAGAAACCTCCCACAACTTGAATTTTGTGTAATTCTACCATTAAAAATTAAATTCTTTTTTTTTCCTTTTCATAGCCTTTGCGGTAAGTGTTAATAACTGTTCTGTCCAGAAGTAGTTAACTAATTTAAGAAACCACTTCCATGTGGAGTTGCAAACAAACCGGTCGAGTTTATACATTCCATATGTGAAATGTACATACGGATCTACATACATACATACGTACATAGGTTGTGCACGTACACAATAATAATAATAATAATTTGTAGACAGTTCAGAAATGCCAAGATGTGGTGCTTTCTGCTGTTGGCAATAAGAGAATGATGTCGAGATAGATTAAATGCAGATGTATAGTATAGAAAGAGAGGGAGAGAATGTATAGACCTCTATCCTTATACAGTGGCGCTCTATCTATATCTAAAGATGGAATTTTCTTCTTTCTTGGTTTATATTTTTTTTTTTGAAGAAAAAACTGGTTAGTTACCTTCCAAGTCTACTTTTAATGAGTAAATCTTAGGCTAGTTCTTTGTGAAACGAGAGTGTAGCTAGCACATTAAAACAAGCTTTTTGTTGGAAACGAATGAGTGAAATCAAGGTGAGTTGTGTGAGATCTTTCCAAATTCTTAGTTCCAAATCTGTCTTAAGGTCAATGTTAAGTTTTCACTCAATATTAGGAGATAGAATTACGTAGGACGCTATTTTCTAGTACCTGTTTAATGGATACTTTTTTTTTTATCTTCTAAGCTTTTATTCGAGATAATTCAAGAGTCATTCATAGATTCATTTCTAACCCTCACCAATTAAACTTTGAGACATTTTTCAATCATCTTTTGATTGATGAATAATTCCAGAAAAATTCATGACATTTTTTCCGGAAATTATGTAAATTCTTGATTTGAGATCTGTTCCGGTAATGATTCACACCATTATTGGCTGAAAACTGAACCACAAGGGCTCATCTCATATACTCGTCGCGTCGTCGTTATGTAGTAGAATGTGATGCTCTGTCTGTGCTCGCGCTTTGTTTCTTGCAGATTTCATCATTAAAGTGAACCGTAAAAAAAAAAACGTCTTTCCAATTTTTTTTTTTTATGCTTTGAGAGCAATGTGCCGTTGTCTACCTGAAGTTCAGGTACCAATTCAATTTATTTATTGTTGGAATGGAACAGAATCAGCAGCAGCAGTAGCAACAGTAGCCAGGCACAAGAAAAAATCACGGTAATTTTCACTGTGCACGCATGTGATGATGATGAGTTGATTATCTTGCAATGTCAATCTTTATGCGGATAAATCGTAGATTTTACCTTTTTTTTTTCTTAAAGATATTTCTATAATTTATTTTTAATGACTGCACATTTTAAGAGTATTAACATTCTCTTGATTATGACATAAATGATAGGGGAACACATTTATTTTTATGTTATCTACCTATTTAGAGAGTAGGGTAAAAGTGCATTAGTTTTCAGAAAGGTATCATTACTTGGAAATTTCTTAGAATAGTTACTATTCATATGGGGCTGAATAAATCTATGTCTGGGTAATAGCTCTACTTTGATTGATTGTTATCATTGGGCGCGCTCTGTATCTTTCATTTTTTATTGATTTGAAGAATACAAGAAAAAATTGTAATTGTAATTGTTAGAATTTGAGTAGTTTTGAGACCAGCTGAGCTCTATTAAGATCGAAGTACATGCATGCTTTGAAGCTTGCTAGAGGAGTTGTCAAAATGGTGTGCATGTACAAGTTTTCAATATTGTCAACATCAGATCAATCTCGCTTTGCTTAATGTAAAAAAATTATACCTGTCATTTACATCTATCAACAGATAGGTGGCACTACCGACAAATATAGAATTTTATATATGAGCTACCTAATAGCGTGATAACGATCACCTATTTAATACCTTTTTGTTAGTCTTCTTAACTAAACAAACATGGGAGTAGAATTCATATATGAAACATATCATTCGATTTCGTTAAAACTTAATAAAATTATTAACTCCAAAACCACGCCAAAATAAAAGAAGAAAAGAAAATTTGCTGCACCTACTATACAGGGTGTCCCGTCGAGATGGTAAAAATTGTAAGGGTCGCAAGTACAGTCTATTTGCGATCGAAAATGTAATATAACATTTTTTCGAGTTCGCACTATTTTCGAAGTTATAGGCTATTTTTTTTCGAAATTTTGAACCTTAGTCACCTTTTAGACCATAACTCAGTTCAGACTGTTCACAGGACGAACCTTTTTCATGTGTTTTATTCGTAATATTACAGGCTCTCATTCGGTGTAACTTGATTTTGAAAACGTTCACACATAATGGAAAAATTAGCGATTTGTTGCCAAAACATTTTTTTCGTTAGAAAATTCATTTGGTTTCAAAGTCATAAATCTCGAAAAGTAACCATGCCAACAGATGATCCGGTTCTCATAGAAAACATCCCTCATTTATTATCTTTTATAAAAGTACAAAACGATTAGTCCGGCTTAAGTATTGCCAGAGTTACAGTAAAAATTTGCCTGCAACATACCTCTCATAACTTGAACAAAATTAAATCGAATTGCAAGGATGGAAGAAACAATGCGCCTAAAGTTGGAAAATGTGAAATTTTTTCCAAGATTCTTAAAGTAGCGACTGCAAGCTTTCCATAGAGTACCCACATGTCTACACTCTGTGGAAGGAAAGTACTAATATTGAAGGATGAAAAAAGTGAATTTTTTTCGAAAATCGTAGATTTAGTAATGAAAATTTTCGAAAATTGATATTTTTGGTATGCAGAAAGTTACAGAGTATAAATGAGCATATCAGTACAAAGTTGCAAGTCTCCCAGCATAGAATCCAAAATGCAATACAGAATTTTGTGATTTTGAATTTTTGAATTTCAACCGTTTGTAACTTTTTTCGATGAAACTTTGGCTGACAACATGCAGTGTAAAACAGTTTCAGATTAAAAGGATCTAGAGAATAGGTGAAAGAAAATCGCCTAAAATGTAAGTAGATATGAAATTTCGAAAAAATAAAAATAAATTCTGGAACATTTTCAAATTTTGAATAGTTACTTAATGAGAATTGCGAATTTCGAAAATCGAAAAATGCCAAAAGTTGTGTATTTATAAATCCGGCATACACACCGAATTTCATTAAAATCTACTCGAAACTGTTCGAGCTATAACGAAAAATATGTTCGAAATTGGGCATTTTCGAACGCGATTTGCCAGTCTCAGAGGGCAAATCGAAAAAAATTATTAAATTGAAAAAAAATTCTACATCCTTAATCTATATGAAAAGATAAAAAAAATCTTCTTTGCCTCTCTAGATTTTCGAAAATGTTCGAACTTCGAAATTGAATTTAACTTTAGCAACTAACCAGTTATGTTCCGAATCCAACGGTATATTCACCTTAGCTGTAGGTCAAACAGGTTCGGAGCAGATAGAGTTCCCGCAAAACGCGTTTCCGGATTTTATAGCAATTCGAATTAATTTTGCTCAAGTTATGAGAGGTATTTGCAGGCAAGTTTGTACTGTAACTCTGGCAAGACTTAAGGTGGACTAATCGTGTTGGACTTTTTTAAAAGATAATTAATGAGGAATGTTTTCTATGAGAACCGGATCATCTGTTGGCATGGTTACTTTTCGAGATTTATGACTTTGAAGACAAATGAATTTTCTGACGAAAAAAATGTTTTGGCAACAAATCGCCAATTTTTCCAATATGTGTGAACGTTTTCAAAATCAAGTTACTCCGAATGAGACCCTGTAATGTTACGAGTAAAACACAAGAAAAAGGGTCATCCTGTGAGCAACCTGAACTGAGTTATGGTCAAAAATGTTACTTAAGGTTCAAAATTTCGAAAAAAAAATCGAAAATCGCCTATAACTTCGAAAATAGTGCGAACTCGAAAAAATTTTATATAACATTTTCGATCGCAAATAGACTGTACTTTCGACCCTTAAAATTTTTACCATCTCGACGGGACACCCGTATTTGTATAGGTATCTGTAAGCTGCAAAGTTGTACGAAATTAATTTTTAGGCACATTTCTATGTATAGGGTAAGATGAACAATACTTGACAGCTGCCTCGATAGTACCTAAATCATCCTTGCAATTTTTATCGGATGTTTTTCTTGTGTATTTATTTCCTGGCAAGTCAAGAGCATCACAAAAATCGGTTGTTCCGTACTCGGCATATAATTTTTTGGGAAATCGTTTTATTTCGAAATTACTAAAAATTTTAACTTCTCTGGAAGGGAGGCTGGGGGGGGGGGGACTCTGAAAGTTTAAATGGAAATCAGAAACGGTTGCATTCAAGGTGTTATTCGGTTTCTTGCAAAATGACGAATTTAAGTAGGTATCAAATAAACTTCAAAACATCTTATAAAAGAGTTAAAATATTTCTAAAAGATTGTACTTATAGAAAACAATCATGCTTCTAGCTTTATCGAAAACAAAGACGAAATATAATTTTTAAAAATATTGTCAATTACTACTTTCGACAACTAGATGGCGTTTGGACTGCCTTATGTACCTACTCTTAGGAGTTATATATTCATGGTCAGCGTTGCAGTTTACACATTTTTGAAAATACTTGAGTTAATATCGGATGAGCCTACTTTTCGAAGTTTTTCACCGTTGCTGTATAATCGGCTCTCTAAAAGACGTACCAATAACAGTTTGCAAGAAGGGAATAGGTAACTTGTTGTGCCCATTAAGATAAAAAAAAGAACCATTTACCTATAGCGATTGAATAGGTACGAACAATGTTAAGAAAGCTGAGCTTACAGATAAAATTTTAGAGATATGAAAACTGGGGTATGCCGCGCATAGAGGAGAAATAAAGTAGCAAAACGGATTTAACTCGAGTCTTATGACCGGTGCCAGCAAGAATGGGAGCACAGACTTAAGCTTTTGAAGACATTCAAAAAATATCAAAAGGAATTTTTTTCAATTTTACAAGAGGCAATGCGATGTACAATCAGATCTTAGCGTCAGATTTGTTAATCTGACAGCCGCTACTGATATCATGGGAGGTGGCTCTCATTTAATTTACAAACTGCATCTTCAAGAAAAACTAAACCAGTAATTTCTCAGTGTCCAGTTGAAGATCATCACAACCTTGGTAGAAGGATGAATTGGCAATAAAATTTATGAAATGGTAAATATATAGAGTAAAAAGAAAGTGGAGCAATGATGGATCCTTGTGGAACACCTAATGATATTACTTATTTGACAACTTGATTGTGATAACTATAGGACATAAGATAGAAGCCCGTCACTAGGTGATGAAAAATTGAAGTAAGATAAAAGCTTATTTAAAAGGAAATCTGGTGATTAACATTATTGAAAACATTCGAAAATTCAAGTAATACAAGTATTGATAAGTTGTTTAAAGAATCAAAGGTGGTACTATGCATGTCTGTCAGTATAGGGACTTTAAATAAGGCGAAAACACATTGCAGTTCACAGTGAATCCAAAATTTACATTTGCCGTTCATCTTGATAACCACTTCATCTTCCTTTAAAAACAAAAAAAAAAGACAGGGATACCAACATTTTAAATTTATATAGTGGCATCATTTGAAAAAAAAACAGTGACATCTATTAGAGAAAAGTTAGATAGATAAACAAAGATTTACTTTCTTCACCCTAATTCTAGATGTTGTAACATGTTTGTATTTGCAATGTCCCATTTCAGATCTATCACGAAGATATTTTCAGTATGCTCACTTATGAATAAGGTAAAGGATGTCATATAACAGAGACTCATAAATGATAAATCTACTTTAGAATAGGAGAGTAAAACAAAAACATAATGCAGCAAATCATGTCCGTATTGATATTATTAAAATTCATGTAAGTACTTGAAATGTTGACAGGAGAACCGATAACAAAGAAAAATATTGTCGAGATATAAAAAATTGAAAGGTGGAGAAAATAGATTACTCAGCAGAACATTTTAGGGCAGCAACATGAGATACAATCGATTGGGGATTTATGTAGGCGAAATTGAAAGAGGATCAATAACCTTAAGAGCTATAGGAAGCAACAGGTTTTTTAAGTAATCACTTTTACTATTAATTCTAAGTAGATCAACATAAAAGTCACCAGCAACAAAGCATTATTTGCATCATTAAAAAAACAAAAATTAGAAGAAATGCTTATGTTAGTGTTAGTATGGATGGATTCAAATGTGTACGATTAGAATTTCTATTGTACAAAATTTCATTCAGAATCTGGAGAAAGCGAAATCTTTAGTAGTTGACCGTCACTTATCAATCTGATGTAGTAAGTTAGCATCCCCGAATAAATTAGCTTATGCAGATTAGTTAAAAACAATAAAAACCGAAACTGATTTAAGCAGTATCTTTTGTTAAGATAAAAAAAAACCAATATGGTGATATGTGACCAAAGCAACGTAACCCATAAACATATCTTATGTGATCATTCTATTAGTAGGTAGAGTCTAGAGTTGAAAAAATTATGAGACCTATGTGAAATGTGGTAGTAAACAACCAGTTTTGATACTTGATAACGTTCAACACAAAAAGCCAAATCGTACCTACCAATTATAGTTCGATGGTTCGATTAATACAAACACTATCAGCCTACATATATATGGCTTTCCTCTTTTAAGACTAGAAAAGTCGTCAATATAAAAACTAAATAAGAAGGGAACCAGAATAGAACCTTAAGGGACACCATTCTCGAGAAAAATTGTGTTAACCAAAGCTGAGAAAGATCTGTATAGGTAGGTAGAACAGAGTTTGCTACCATAAACTGACTATAGAGTTAAGTGATCTTGTATGGTAAGTTTTCATTTTATAAAAACAAAAGTGGATTCGCATCTATAGGACCATTTTGGAAGCCGTTTTGTCATTTGCTTATCAGTTCATGCTCGGTAACATATTTTATTAGCTGATTATATTTTTAAGGCATTGCAATGCAATTATATAAAACTCAACTTTCACCTCTCCCATATATATACATATGTAGATAAAGATCTCAAATTATTTAAACAATCAAAACTAAAAACAAATTTTAGCAAAGTTCAAAGGTTCAAATCTCCACTTACTAGATTTTTAGCAGGAGAGCAATTGTCAACAAAAAATATTAATCTACCTCAGGATCTATGTTGACAATGACATCTACAAACAGATAATCCGTCCCGTTGGGAGTGAAAAAATATCCAGATACCTATAGATATCTGCCAAGAAAATAAAAACGATAAAAAATACAAAAATTACAAAGAACTTAGAATGATAATGCATTCGGGACAGTCACAGTTAATAATGGATTTAGCAAACTATTCTTGCTATTAAGCAAAACTTTATTCGCAGAACGGAGTTGGAGGAAAAGAACAACAACTTCACGGTCTTGTCCCAGGTGCACATACATTTTGTTTTTTCAATAGACTTTACACCTGTACATTGTAATTAGGAAAACTTTCTGCGCAGAAAAAAAGGGAATAAGCGCAGATAATTTAGTTACATACATATATATGTGCGATATTTAAATCGACCCTATACTAGAAATATGGTGACTTCATGGTACAAAGCATTCCTCCGCCCACTGAAACTTTCATCGATGTATGACGATCTTTAAATTTGATAGCTTGGAAAAAGTTTCAGTTAGACACAAGTACTATGTAGTTTCGTGGTGATAAAGGATCTTTACACCAACATGAACTGTAAACTGTGCCTTGTTCCCACATATGAAAATCTAGCGAGATATCAAGAGAAACTGTAACTTTTCTGTTCCAAATCAAAACACTACTTTACGTGTTTAGACTTGAAAGTTACACATTTTATATACGCCGATTGCCCATCTTTATAAATAGTGTTCGCGTTCAATTAAAAAAAAAAACACTGATCGAGCTTCTAGAAAAGAAAGGTTAGGACAAATACAGAAAAAAAAATCTTGTCATATAGGGGCGAGCTAGAGCTATCTGGAGGTAAGCAATTTTATCAGAAGTAGTGAGTGCTGTCGCATGATAAAGAGTTTAATGGAGAGCTGTCATTTTAATTAATTAGAATTAAGTAAAGGTGCCCTCGCATGCATCGTAACACACACTTAAAGAAACTTTGCACAAAATAAAAAATATTTCGGTGCGTCATATAATACTTTTCCTTTCTTCTACACCTTCAAGCCCTCACGATCACTAGCGATCGCAGAAGAATTCTGCAACTGAAATTGAAAGATTCCTCCACCATCACTTAAATGTAAAATGTTTTTTTTATCTACTATACGTTTCAATTCAGCCACGCACCTCATCAGCGGTGTTTCTGATTCTTAGAAAAGCAAGATAACAAGAGAAATTCTAGTGCAAGGCAGCGCAGAACATGATGAAAAATAAATTGCGATACACTGTGGTGCAGATATTAGTTTTAGTTACCTACTTAAAAACTTAAAACAAAAACCTATGAAAAGAAGCTTAAAAAAAACACATTTTTAAAATTTTCCTATGTAGTATAAATTCTAATTTCTAAAACTCACCTTAGGAAGTTCACGTCTTCGCTTAAATATAATTCCATCGCTTTCAATATAATCAGGAACCTCCTTACGATCCTTAAAGTTAAAAACCATACAATTGTTTTGTGATGGTGCCATTTGTGAGCTCCATGGCTTTTTTTTACCAAGTTGCCACTTAACACCACCAGATTCAAGATTTGCCTGTTCATTTTTTTTCTCGTTTATTAAATTCTTTTCAATCTCTCTGGATGTGAGAGCAGGTTTTTCGCTTGACTGAATAGGAGGAGCAGCAACAACAACAGCAGCCCCCCTGTCTCTGTTACTAGAATTAGTTGTGTTTGTTTGATTTAAACTCGTTATAACTAAATTATCACGATTCTTAGCACTTATATCATCTAACGAAAAATTTAAATCGCTTAAGTTGGAATTTTCAGTCATTTGGAATTTCGGTTCTGATACAAGTGGACGAATTACGCCGACTTGTTTCGGAGTAACCACAGTAGCTATGGTAGTATTGGCTAAATTTAAAGCCTGATACTGTTGTTGATCACTAGAACAACTACCACCAGAATTCCCATTTAAATTGTTGCTGTTGCTACTGCTTATTACTGCCATCATCGGTGGCTTATTAGAGCTTTTATTGAAACTATAATGTTGATTAGTTCCAACATTTGATATGTTTTCCAGAGATGAATTAGAAAATTGTTTAGTTAAATTATCGCCACTGCTATCTATAGAGTCATCCGATTCTGAACTCTTTCTTTGTCGCTGCTGCTGTTGTTGTTGCTGTTGTTGTGTCGGAGTAGAAGTATTTGATTGTGGCGATTCAATTGTCATGCGTTCAAGTCTTTTTGCTAATTGTGTTATCGACGACGAGGAATCAACACTAATCGCTGATGATGGTGTAGTTGTTGTTGTCATCAAATCGAAATGTTTACGCGGAATAATGTCTGGCGTTCGCGGTGAATTATTGATGTCAAATGTGTTTCTTGATGATGATGATGATGATGATGATGTTGTGGTTACAACAACCCCAGTCGAATCATTTTTCATAGAATTTCGGAATGTTATATTATTATCAGAACGATGACCTCCTCCTCCTCCTCCTCCTCCATTACCTGTAATAGTAGGAGATGAACTCTGAGAATGAGGTGGTGTCTGATATTCATACGAATCTGTGCTACTCACATCAAGAGCAGTAAATTTTTTAGCAATATTCGACACGGGACTTGTTGGATGAGATGTTAATGATTTTTTGCTATTGGCATTTATATTTGTTTGTTGATTAGATTTTTTCATGCCGCCACCACCACCAACACCACCACCAACACCGGTAACTATATCCAATGTACCCGGTTTACGATAATGTTTTTTTGGACTTAATGGCGGTTTCGGAAATACAATTGGTGGCTTTTCTTGTGAGATTATCGATTTATAGTTAGCCACTTTTGCAGCTACCTCACCACTAAAATTATTTCGTGAAAGACCACGACCACGACGATTTGCAGATGCTTCAAAAATTTTTAAAGTTTGTTTAACTACATCTGGTGGTGGTCTTTCAGTATCATCAATAATTGACGTCAGTCTTTTCGGTGGCTTATCATTAATTTGAATACGTTCACGTGCATTTGAAATTTTATCTTCAATTGTAATTTCAGTTGTTGGTGATGTCAAACATGCATCCAAACCTGATGATAATGTATTAGTGACATTGTTATCAGTAGTATTAGTATTAGTAAAAGATGAAGAATCCTTATTTAAATTACTTTTTTTACTGATTATTTGTCGTATTGGAAGAAGAACACCATTCGTTGAACTTTCAATGTCACTACCCCATGTTTTATCACATACCAACAATGCTTCAACTGACCTCGCTCGTTTTAGTGAATCATTTCCTCTTTTAATCTGTCTTGAACGCTTATCTCTGTCCGATAATTTTAAATTTTTTTGAAAAGTCGCAACAAATTCATCTGGGGTATGTGGTGCAGTATTATTACAATTATTATTAGTAATAGAATTTGTCGTATTTATTGTTTGTGTTGTTCCTGTTGCTGTATTCCAAATAATTTTCTGTCCATGATTATGATGTTCGATATGTTCAACGACACAGCTACTATTACTATCCTCATCATCGTCCAGTAAATTGTTCAAACTTGTCGCCCTCCTGAGACTATCTAATGGCGGCCTTTGCTTATTAGATGATTGCCTTAAAGCAAGGCTCAGGTAGCGGCAACGAAGCTTTGAGACAATTCCCGGACCATATTGTAATTCTTCAGATGGATCAAAATCAAAATCAATATTATTTGTTGCATCGCTAATATCCTGAGCAGCAACCATTTTCTTTCCGGTAGTGGATGCGACAACAGTTGCAGTTGTGATATTATTTAAATTTACTGCACTATTTTGTGTTACAGATGCAGTTATCCCTTTTGTATTATTATTATTTACTTTATATTTATTATTTTTACAAGTTTTATTAACCGACGGATTTTTTACAAATAAACTTGATGAAGAAGATACGCCCGACGCGACACTACATGACGACGACGACGACGGCGACTTTACGATATCATGTCTGGAATGGTACTGAAACTGTTGTTGCTGCAATTCAACGGAATAAGGTTGTATTAGCTGGTGCTGGTGCTGCTGCTGTTGTTGTTGAGGGGGCTTATGTGGTGGCAGTTGTTCATGCAATGTTGCCAAACAAGTTCCACTGGTATAGCCGACACTATTATTACATTTACTGGCGGCTGATTCCAACTCCAACTCCTCCTTCTCCTGCTCCTCTTCTGTTGAGGGAATCATTTGATTATTTGTTATTGTGGTGGAACCAATACTACTACTACTACTACTTCTTGAAAGCTTTGTCGAATTACATACTGATGAGGATGATGACGACGACTGAATGTCTTGACTAGTATTATTTGCGCTTAGCGTCTGTGGTAATAGGGATTGGGAACTACTGTTCAACGGCGTGTAATGACCCGAGCTTAAGCCGTAATGTTGTTGGCTCTGCTGTTGTTGCTGCTGCTGGTGCTGATGATGATGATGATGGTGGTGGCTTAAAGCCGGCATTTTTACAATGTTTAAAGAATGGCTATGACTAGAGCTCGTTGTATTAATGTTTCCTAAGCTGGTGGTTCTGCTGCTATTTGTGGTTGTGGTGGTGGTGGTGATGGTGCTGGTGCTGCTGCTGCTGATGGTATTATTGGTGATAGTGTTACTGCCACTAGTTCCACTAGCTGGTAAAGTTTTTGTCAATGGCATAACAGGTGACGTTAATAGCTGAGCTGAATCTGAAATTGTAAAGGAAAAATATTAATTAAATAAATCATATGCAAAGAATGTGTAAATGTAATTTTACATTATTATTTACATTTAGTCACATTTCACCCATAGGAGGCGCCATGTACACAACTTTTGTTGGTTACTGTTATAATAATAATGAATGCACCGTGATTATGTTCATACTACATGCTTTTGTCGTACTTTGAAGTGCTGTGGCTGACACATTATTGAGCCGGGGGAGAAATGGATATTATCCAATCGACATGTCCAATGCCTAACAACGAACGAACGAACGAACGAACGAACGAGCGAGCAAACGAATGAACAAACGATGGAAAATTTCGCTAAATATGTGGAAAACTCCGTTTTGGTTTTGCACCCATTGTTGTAATTTTGCACTTGAAAGATAGGTAGTGTATGCCCGTGTGTATGTAGATAGATAGATATGGATATAGATTTTATAGGGGGGAAAAAAAATCATTAAGAGGATCGCAATCACAACGAGTATGCTTTACGGTTTAAAGTTGTATTTGTGGAAAAGTTTATCTACATATATGTATATATATAACTGTAAAGTTTCTTTATTAAAAATCATTAGCCAACACAAGAATTCGTGTGGGTAGAGGCAAAGAGTTACATTATATGATAAAAATCAATGAGAAGTTTATAAACAAGTTTTTATCGTTTTTTTTATAATATCTACCCGTTTATCAACATACCTATCTACCTGTATGTACGTACCTACATAGGTAGGCAAACTATGTATGTACAAACATATTAGGTAGGTATATGGTGGATAATTTTTCTTTTATCTGAATTATGTTTATTAATGCTTGGAAATTATTATTTAAACATTTCTTTTGTGATGTTTTTTATATATATATTCATAGGTTAGGTACCTACCTACTTACCCAACTTCAGTTCAAAGAGAGTATGCGCTACGTAATCAGTTTAATTAGGCGTATGAACTTAATACTTTTATTATTAAAACAAAACAAAAAATATAATTGAAAACGCCAATGACTTTCATTTATGGAAAATTATTATTGAAACGACAAAATATTGCTGTTGATAGGCAGTTAAATTGTCAATGGGTAGATAGTGGTGGAATGGTAGGTAGGTAGGTAGGTAATTTTGTTTTGCAAAATAATTGAAAAATTGCGAACGAATGTATGTTGGTATAATATTTTTTGATTCTATCGACCAAAAGATGGCGTCGCGTCGGTCAGATTTGGTTTTGCAATAAATTTAAATGTCTGTTAGTGCAACAAAAAAATTTTTTTTTTGTATATAAATAACAGCTGTTTTGTGAAACATGGCATTTTGTCCGGATATGGCTTTTCTTATACTTGTGTAAAACTTACAACGTAAAGCTATGGTTTCCAACAAATTCCCCCGCCACGAACGTACAACGCAAATGCGTCAGCGCAAGTGCGTTATCCTTCAATGTCGTCTCGTGTGATTTTCAAGGAAACAATATTTCAGTCGTGATTCATGAGTGAAGTCTTCAAGTAGATAGGTACAATCAAAATATTAATTTTAATAGCTATTGAGTGTGTATTGAACGAGAACTTTTTTACTGCACGAGGAAGATATAGATCAAGATTAAATTTAATTAAACTGCGCTACATGACGTATAGTAGGAATTGTTGAGAAAAAAGAATACAGTGCATTTCTTGATATCGAGGGAGCCTTTAATAATTTTAGATTAGAGGCCATTCAGAATGCCCTGACTGGTCTAAGAGTTGAATCCTATATATATATGTAGATGGATTAACTCAATGCTCAATAACCAACTAATAAATGCAGAACTTGGTCGCAATAAGGTTAGCAAGAGGGTTTCTAGAGGTACTCCACAAGGAGGAGTATGTACACCTCGACTGTGGTTATTGGTGGTTAATGATATTCTCATCTCTCTACAAACAGAGGGTGTAAAAGCGGTACCCCATATGCTCATAACTTAGTTATCCTGGTCTCGGGAAAATTTCTATCGACGATCAGTGAACTAACTCAAATAGCATTGTTAAAAGCTTTTTAACTGGGCGATCTAGGTCTTAACGCCCCGCAAAGAACCGAACTAGTCCTCTTTACACGGAGGAGAGTTATTCCGACTTTCGCATCCCCAAAACTGGATAACATTAATCTTGAATTTAAAACTGAAACGAAAAACCTTGCAGTGATACTAGATTGTGATTGGAGGATAAATGTGAATGGGCGCGTCAAAAAGGCGGCTATTGCACTGTATGCCTGCAAGAAAACTTTTATCAAAAGATGGGCAATACACCGTTATAACGTGCACTGGATGCACACCGCGATAGTAAGACCTATCCTCACATATGGAATTTTGGTTTGATGGAATGCTCTAGAGAAAGCGACACACCTCAGAAGTCTTACTAAAACACAGAGAGCTGTCTAGTTAAGTATTACAGGTGCTCTTCGAACAACACAAATCGCAGTAATGGAGACTATGTTCCAGCTCTTGGCCCTAGACATCCATGGGAAATGTATAAATACAAAAAGTGCACTAAGGTTTAAAGAGTCGGGCTGCTGGATAACAGCAGACCTTGGACACAGCAGATCCTGGGACTTTTTATGAGGAGCTACGAATTACATTGTTCCGAGACTAAAGTTTGAGAAAGCGTTCACAACTAGCATTCAATAATAATAATAATAATACTTTATTTGGTGCCGTACTGAAGATTACAATATCTTATATTAGTACTACTCAAGGAATATGTAGAAAAAGTAACAAAATAAAATAAAATAAAATAAAATAAAATAAAAATAAAAATATAGAAAAAATATACAAAACTTCAATTCAATTCAATTCTTAAATATACTAAACTACTAAACTATCTGTATTAAGATTTAAGAAATACTACAGCTATTCTAAAATATGAAGGCCATTTCCAAACTATAAGTCCTGTAATAACTTGGCAAATTCCTTGCTGGACCCAATGCGCTGAACATTACTTGGAAGAAAGTTCCACTTGCGCATAGTCTGGACAAAGTAAGAACGCTCACCATATCGAGAGGCACACCTCGGAACAAGAAGTTGTAGATTTCTGGCCGACTGCAGGAAGTGCAGTTTCTCATGCAGATACATTGGGGTTTTTCCTATAATTAGCTTAAGTAAGAATATTAGTCTACGATGATCAAGATAAGTCTCAATCGAGGTTCCAAGAAGTGATGTTGCGTATTCAGATACATGAGCGTACCGCGGAAACTTGTAAATGTAGCGTACCATATCATTAAAAGCCACTACCAGTTTTCTCTGACATACAGAATCAAGTCCACTGTAAACGAGACTATCATAGGTAAAATGAGGCATAACAAGCGTTAGGGCTAATTTTTTACGAATGCATGTTGGTAGACAGCTAGAGCTAATCCACAACTGGCGCAGACTGCCATATATTTTCCCCAACACGTGAGTGGTATATTTACAGCACCTGAACTTTGAGTTAAATTGAATGCCTAAGATCTTTATGGAATCAACATATTCTAATATCATATTGCTGAGCATCACCGGTGGGATGTCCGATTTTTCGATAACTCCTCTATACACAGCAAAGCAATTTGATTTTGATGGGTTGAGCAACAAATTATTGTCTAGTGACCAATTGTGTATTCGCTGTAGATCCTCATTAATGCGACACACACAATCTTCCATTAGTCCGATTGGCCTACTAAGGTATAGTTGAACATCATCAGCATACAGATGTATAGATGAATTCTTTACAATCTGTGGAAGGTCACTTATATATAGGCTGAATAAGAGTGGACCAAGGACTGATCCTTGAGGAACACCAGAATGAAGGAAAGATGGAGTAGAACGAGAACCTCGTTTCACTACAATCTGGCAGCGATTTGAAAGAAAGCTGCCAATTAATTTTATAGCTGATGATGAAAAATGAAAACTATTGGATAGTTTAAGAAGTAAATTAGAATGATCAACAGAATCAAATGCCTTAGAGAAGTCGAGTAAAACTATAATTGATAGGTGGTCATTGTCGAGAGCCTCGTGAGTATCTGTTACTACTTTTAGTAGTGCTGTCTCACAATTATGTTTTGGCCGAAAATCTGATTGCCACGGCGATAACATGTTGTAAGCCTCAATATGACCCATAACTTGCCTATACATAATTTTCTCTAACACCTTAGCAAGGTAATTCAGCAGGCTAATAGGTCGAAAATCATTTAATTGTGAGGAAGAGGTCTTTTAGGTATTGAAACCACTAGAGCCTGCTTCCAAATGGTAGGAAACTGGGAGGTGGTGAGACAGGAATTAATGACATGCATCAGCGGACTGCATATATCAGGAGCTAGTAGTTAAATGAAATCTGGAGGTAAGCCATCATTGCCAGTGGCATTGGACTTTATTGAATACATTGTTCTTAAGATTTCATGAGGATCAGTGCAGTAGAAATCGAACCCCTCTGTTGAGCTATCTGGAAATATACCACTTTGAACATGCTGACTTGAGGCCACCGAGCTAAAAAAGCTGTTCAATGCGTTAGGATCGACATTCACTTCCGGTGGTGTATGCCCATATATTCCCAAACTACGCATGTTTTTCCATAGAGTTTTCACAGGCAAGTTTGCATTTAACTTATTGCAAAGAACAGAGCGCTTAGAAGCACGAATCATAGACGATACTTTATTACGTACCATTTTGTATCTATTAAATGCAGCTACGTCGCGTACCCTTCTTTTGTGTTGCTTATAGAGAAACTCACGCTCTGCCATTAGGTAATGAATGTCTCTAGTGATTCATGGACATTTATCATGTCTGCGTCTACAAGTTTTTAAAGGAACGTATTTATCGAATAAATATAAAAGTTTACCGACTAAGATTTCAACTTTATCGTCTAATACGTCGCATTCGAATACGGAATTCCATGACATTTCACTACATTCAGTAATAAGTTGATCTTTATTTAAATTTTTGAAATCACGATATGTAAATGTAGTGTAATTAGGCAAGGCTGACACATTCATTCTGTAAGTTAAAAATAGACAATCATGATCAAAGTTACTGGGTGGGCTAATTTGATTGTTGAACAATACATTTTGCATGTTAGTTGTGAGCATGTAATCAAGCTGGGATGGAGTAGCGGCATTAAAGTAGGTAGGTAAACGATTTATTAGCATTCCTAGCCGAGAAGAGTGGGATGGTAATCGCGTGGCAAATGACTCTGATATATGTGTCCTTACGCACGGTTCAAGAATGGATGTGGGAGTAGGAGAGCGGGTGTATTCAGCACTCCCTCAAATACAGGAATTGTACCGCCACCCGGACTACTAAAGTATGATCCAGGCGGAGGTTCTTGCCATTCCCAAAAACAGCAAGGCTGCTGCTTACAACTTGATGCTCGTTTAACTTGAATATGGTGTCGAAGTGACTTAAGGTACAATTTCTACTGTACAAAAAGTTCACTATAATTTTTTCTGACAGCATCATCATACCAAACCGTAAAAGAGAAAAATGGTGATCATCGCACTTCAATGAAGAAGCGGAAAATTAGGTGACATATGGCCGGACGACGATGACGTGCATATCATCATTTCCAGAGACCTGCGAATTATTACTTCGGAAGTACCTCAGGGTAATATCTTACCAGCAATCCTTTTCCTTTTCTTTACATCAATCATGTAAGCGTAGATCTAGCCAACTTTACGCGGACCACGTGGTATTGATTATAATACCGACGATTCTCTATTAAACTCTGATTAAGAATTTTTCACAAGTATAATCGTTCTAGTAACTGTGTCTTCTTTTGAACGTTGATTTAAATTAGACATGGACTTTTACTGAAAATTCAATCACTACAAAATAATATTTTATAATTTATTGATTTTTCGATTTTATGGTAATATGTGGGTGCATATGTTTCGCACGAGCTTCAATTCCATATTTAACCTCAAATTCAAAATATTTTTCAAGACAAGAAAAACAAAAACCGAAAGAATTACAATAAAAATGAGATTGAAAAAATTTCTGACAAAACATTTTCTTAGCTGTATAAAATAAAAACAAATAAAATGGAGAGAAAAAAAAAGAAGAAAAATTAACGTGAAATCGGTTGTTTGTTTATGCATACGTTGCGCGACTTTTTATCGACCGATGAGCATTTAATTTAAGAAGAACGAGGTAAAACAAGCCTACTTGTAACATACAAAATAAGTGGACATTGGACAGTGTATTGCGCTGAATGAGTTTCTTTAATCGTATTATGGGAATGTTCCAAGCCGATCGATATCACAATAGGTTGAAAAAGCGAATGCTACATGTATGCACTGCACATACTGCATGCTGTTGAATAATTGCTTGCAAAGGTTTATAATGACGCAGCAAGACTGAGGTGGTATATATCTACCCCTATTGGAAACGAAAAGGTATTGATGTCTGTTGACTTCTATGCTAATATGCCATTTGTATATTTCATTATAGGTAAATTAGATTATAAACGGTGCCTGAGAGTGTTATAATTAAATTTCTACACAGAATTTAGGACCTATTTATGTATATCTATGAAAATTGGGAAATTTATATTTTTTAAAGCGCCATTTTTGTTTTTCAGCTGAGAAAACACCTGATTTTTCCTTATTTTTTAATACATATGTACGAAATTTAAAAAAAAAAACCTTTTCTCCATATAAATTGTGATTCTAATTTATTTGCCGACTATATAGATGGCGCACAAACTGATAAAGGATTTTGTTTTGCCAAGGCCCAGGTTAGACGAATAAGTACGACCATGTATAGACGGGTCAGTATGACCCTGATTAGATGGATCAGTATGCTGCCTCTGCCTCACGAAAACTTGTTGTGTTGGTAAGATGATGGTTGGGGGCAGGAAGGAAGCATCAATCTACCTACAGGTTTCGTGCGACAGAAGTAGCAATACTGACCCATATAAACTGAGTCATACAAATTTAGATCTGCATACTTTTTTCTCTGTTTATTTCTACTGTTCATCTAAGGGGGGAATAAGCGAAAAAACATAAATAAATTAATGAATCATAGGCCACATTTTACTAACATCCGATAGATGACACTACTGCTGATCGACCTACCTTTCAAGTGGCATCTTTCTGTTATTTCACTAATGGATGCGGCTACATATTTACCCGAAATTAAGATGACTACATCATCATCGACACTATATTTCTTCTCACTCAGAGCGACATCAGAATATCGTTGGAAATATTATTATTATTATTATTATTAATTACGGGGGATGCAGACAGCATTTCTGCCTCTCATCTTGTCACTGCGACCTATAAGATCTATTGTGACATTACCCCTGGATGCCCTAGAGCGCCCATTCGAACTTAAGGTCTTTGATGAAGCTTATAATTATAATATTCTTTAGGGCCATTTTTTCGACATCCTCTGGCAGTAGAAATGCCTTTCCTAGATGTCTTAGCCTTATGCCGCACAGAACTTCACAGTCACATAGGACATATTCAGCGGATTCATCGTCTTCCATACTGAAGCGACAGGTCTCATCATTGACCTTACCCATCTTCTTAAGATGGTATCTGAGTGGGCAATGCCTAGTAAGTAGGCCCGTTATGAGCCTTAGTTCCTTCCTGCTGAGTGTGAGGAATTCTTTTGTCCTCTGTTGCGAGTACTTTATAAACTTCTTCGCTTGTCTCAGCCCCGGGGTATTTTCCCAGTATTCCTTCTTAGTTCTGTCCTCCCAAAGCCTGATCTGAGAGGTGACTTTTTGGGTGTCCAAAGACAGGCTCAGGGCCAATAAACGGAGATTTTGCTTCTTCCTTTGCAATGCGGTCTGCAATCTCGTTTCCCACAATGCCTTCATGTCCTGATACCCAGATCAGTGTCACCCTATTTGTCTCGGCCAGTTGCTTCAAGACAGTAAGACAGTCCCAAACCAGCTTTGACGCAAAGATAAACGAGTTTAACGCTTTAAGTGCTGCTTGGCTGTCTGATATTATGTATATTTTTGCTCCACGCATATTTTTGTGGATTATTTCGCGAGCGCAGAGTTCTATGGCGCGTATTTCTGCCTGAAAAATGGTTGGTCAGGCCCCCAGTGCCTTTGCGAGATGGCACCTTGGCCCATATATTCTCACGCCTGCTTTACCTTCCATTTTGGATCCATCCGTGTACCATTTAAAAGATCCTTTTTCAAAGGTCCCCAGTGTGCCACTGTTGACGGTTCCCCACGATCACCTTAAATGATGTTTCAAAGTTATGGCGTGTCGGAATAACGTCTGAAATTAGGTTAGCCATCATTGAAAACATTAATCAGGTGATAATAAATTTCACCGTCGAGTTTTCTCTTTGTAAAAATCTATCAACCTGAAATTTATTCAGCTCGAATATATGTACATACATATCTACCGGCATCCTAGTAGTGAATTAACGTATTCTTAAATGAAGGATTCTGTTCATAAAATATCCACAACTATACCTCTATTTTAACACTGGTTCCTGTTCCCTTAATGTCCAGATTGACGCTTATGGTATATACCTTAAAGTTGAGATATTTCTCAATAGTACTCGCGACTTTATGATATAGCACAATTTCCATCGACATTTCTTTTGTATGTATAAGCATACTAGAACTTACTTATTTACCACTTATCCAGTCGGCCTGTTGAGAAAATGTATCTCAAGTAGACTTTCTAATCTTTTTAGAAGAAATGAAATAATTCTGATTCGATTTTGGTAAAAGAAATATCTAGCTCCTGTATATCACCACGAACTACAAACTCACAGCATCTAGAAATTTTGGGAGTATTATCGACATAAATCCATCGATTTGGCTCATTCTGTGGCTTAGGGTAAGTACGTGCACAATTATGCGAGGCGAGGTGAAGATTCATCACGAGGTTCTGTGTTCAGAACAAGGCGTTTCTTTGTAAATCGAGTAGTGAGAGCATAAATTACTTCATCAGATTTTGAAGAAGAAATTTTGTGTTTGTCAAGTAATGCAACTATATTGCATTTTTAATATAAGTGCACTTTCCGCTGTTTTACTTGCCACACCATATATAAGAAACGTCTGGAATTTGACGAATTTCATCATCTATGTATATGACGATTTACGAACTGATCCTAATAGATTCTTCCAGGATATGAGAATGAGTAAAAAACCCTTCAGTTATATCAAAGAAAAAAACCTATAAGAATATGCCAGCTATCAAAATTAGGGTACTGCTCCTCGCGAAAAAATTAAAAATTTCATTCTCGAGCGAGATAGATACCTCGAGGTGTCTCGCGCGTTGCCACCGCGTTATTATGAACACTCTCATAGTACAGCGTACAATCATTTTATTTCTTCAACTCTTTATACAGGGTGTTTCCCACTAGGAGGTCAGTAGAGCGGGAGGTGATAGTACTCACTTAGACGAACCAAAAATTGTATGGCAGGCGGGGGGGCCATATCAACCGTTTAGGAGTTACAGGGTGATTAAGAAAAAAAGCCAGTATTTCACAAAACACCCTGTATCTTATAAACTGCAGGGTGTACGGTCACACCTAAGAGCTAATTGTATGCAGAACTTCATGGACTTTCCAAGGACTGCTCAACCACCCCTACACCCCTCTCCCATCAAGATATATTGTTGTCTAAACTAAAAATTTCGGATTTTCTTACCTTTTTTTTTTTTTAATTTAACAAAAAGGTCGTTAGCATAACTTTTTTGTATAAAAACTGTAAGCTGCAGACTCTCCTCTTTAATATGACCTATTACACCCAATGTGCTATCTAAAGCCCTTTAAGAGTTATTAGCTCTAAACCTATTCTCAAACCTATTTTCAAACCTATTATCAACGATAATTTGTTCCCTTAGCACGTCATTTTAAAAAATATCGTCTAATTTCGGTGTGACCTGAATAGGTTATGAGTTAATAACTGTTTAACGGCTACAGTTAACACATAGCGTGTAATAGGTCAACTTAAAGAGGAGAGTCTACAGTTTGTATGTAGCTTTTATAAAAAAAAGTTATGTTAACGACCTTTTTTCAAAAATAATAGAGGTTAAATAAAAAAAAAAGTAAAAAAATCCTAAATTTTTAGTTTAGACAACCATAATTCATGATTGGAGAGGGGTGTGGAGGTGGTTCAGCAGTCGTTGGAAATGCCATGACGTTCTGCATACAATGAGCTCTTATGTGTGACCGTACACCCTGTAGTTTATAAGATACAGGGTGTTTTGTGAAAAACTGTCTTTTTTTCTTAATCACCCTGTAACTTCTAAATGGTTGATATGCCCCCCCCCCTGCCATACAATTTTTGGTTCGTCAAGTGAGTACTATCACCTCCCGCTCTACTGACCTCCTAGTGGGAAACACCCTGTATAGCCTCGCCTCGCCTTTTGTTGTACACGTACCCTTACTGATCAGAGTGGGAAAATCTAAGCTCTCTGAGAAAGAGAACAGAGTGAACAGCCATCATACATATATGCACTTACGGCAGGCAGGAACAAATCTGTACTGATGAGTACACGGTTCCTGTCGATACGAAACGCCCTCTTTTGCAAATAAATTTCCTTTTCAAAGATTTTTCAATGTAAAAAGAGTTGTTTCCTCTGAATTCTCGAGCTATGGATTTAGCAGCAAACTCGGTCAATTTCATATTGACCAAATTCGCTATGAATTTATTTCATAGCAAAACTCTCTACTAGCTAAAGTTGAAATCCCTGGGAAGATTATGTCATAAGCAGTTCTAGTGACTCCTCACTAGTTTCAATAAACGATATATCGCTTGCTTTTATTAAGGGCGCGATACTGGAAAATCCTTTTGAAGGAATATTTCTTAGTCTAGCTGACTCACTTCTACTGCGTTCGTAAAAATTGCATCACGAAATACTTTTGCATTTTTTTTATGTAAAGATTTTATATTGACAGCCTTACTCCAGTCCTCAAAACTCTTGCTTCATTTAATATGGGTATAGGTACTGCCCACAGAAAACCTAATACAGTAAAAACTGCATGAGAAAATTATTAATAACAAACTTGAGAGTTACTTAACTTTTTTGCATATTAAATTCAGTTTACCTAAACACAATGAAGAAGTAAAAAAAATAAAAAAAAATCACTACTCATAAAATATCAACCATAAACTCTAATTATAATTCAGGACAATACTTTACACCTGCTGAGAGTGTACTAAAATTTAACCCGAGACGTGACTGAAATTAGTTCAGTGGTTAACGAACGAAAATTTTTACCCACCCATTTCATCCTAAACACCAGCCACAACATTTACTTCCGGTCAATTATATATTTTATAAATAAAAAATAAAAATTGTTTTTTTAATGTAGAAAGAAGAATCTCTCAACATCATGGGAAAAAATTTTATTGTTTAGCTTGGTTTCAGCTCCACCAGCTTATTTATAACATACGCGCACATATCTCGATGGAACAAGTGAAAGTTTTCATCTGTTATGGTTTAAGTCGTCCATTTTTAAAGGGAGTGTTGTACTATGTTAAAAAAAAATAAAACAAATACGTTTTCTATTATAGAATTTTGTTAAAAAAAAAAAAAAAAAAAAAAAAAACTGTTCCGGTAAAGCTACGTTCACCTGGCAATGGCATCTATGAAAAACTTGCCAAAATCATCCCCCATTAAATAGTCACATTTGCCAGCATTTCCTTCCTATATTTATTCGTCTCCCCATTATCGTTTGCATTTTTTTTTTTTATGAACGGAGTAGAATGCATTTTTCATTACTTCCCTCCCCTACGATGGTCTCGGTAAAATAATGATAAAAAAAAAACAAAAATCAATAAAACCCGGTGAGTGTGAATCATCAACAAAAAAATAAAATAAAAATGAAGCCAACAAGTCAAGAAGAAGCTTATAAAAAGGGAAGTGGCATCTTTGAAAGAGTAAAAGTTTTTTGGACTTGAAGCTCTCATTGCATTCCATTATTTAAGGGGAATAGTGGAGTGGAGTGGAATAGCATGAAGAGTAGTGCTTTTAATTTGTATGGTATCAACCTACCATCAACGTATTTCACTCGTTTATTATGTAATGCTTCTTCGACTCATATCAATTCCTGCGGTTTGCGGCTCTTTATTATGAAAACTCGTCAACACATTTGTTTTGAGATTAAATTTCATTTTACATACACACAAGAATTACAACATATATCTAAGGAAAAGGGTATGTCTGAAGACTGAAAAGAGTTACCCCCTCACTGACTGCGACTGCCATCAGACTGTAGTAGAGTCGTCATCAAGGTTTTATTTATAAAAAATTAATTTTAAAAACAGTTTACCATGTCGAAATAATTTCAGAATTTTTTTAGTAGATAGCCAATTTTTGGATAGATAGAAGTAAACAGAATATTTGCATTACAGACATTAGGCACACTTCCGGTGGATTGCCACCAGTGGTATATTTATTTTCTAACCACTTGAGAGTATAATTTATCCGCTAATTTCATGCATGGGTAATTTTTGTGTGTAAAACTAAATAAATTTTAAAATCAGGTGACTTAAAAGCCCAGATATCATGTGAAATTATTGAGTATATAATTTTGGGATGTCTCTACTGACGGATCTAATGTATGGTTCCGCTAGTACGCCAAAGGATTAAGTAAGGACACAAGTCTCTCCGGCTGCTTTTGGTCTCTGCCGATGAAATATAGTCACAGAACTCTAAACAAAAGCACTTTTAATTGCTTTCTTCCGGATTTTATCACCTTCGCCAATATTGAGTATGTCAATGGTTTTTTTTTTTTTTTGCAATATCTTTTCGACATTAAATAATTCTTAGAAATTCAAAAAACTTAAACCTTAAATAATTTTACATAAAATTTTGAAAATAGTACCAAATTGTACCAATAGATGTCACCACATAACAAAAGTTTGAACTGTCAGTTAAAACTTGTCTAAAAAATAAAAATCAACGAAAAGTGAATTTTAAATTTTCCTTAGCTACCCTAGAGAAATGCTGGATTTTCCTGATTTCAATGAAAGTATTCACGAGTTATTGATTATTATGTAGAATTCCAAGGAAAGCATAGAATTTGTGCATATGATTGTTAAGGACTTATGCCATGCTGACTACCTGGTTGGAAAATAAGCTGAATCTTCATTTACCAGAATCAAACTCTTTTGCGGTATTACAAAGAGGCAAATATGTAGCAGTAAAAGTTATATCCAAAACAGAAAAAGCTCGCAAGCTTAAATCGGAGAGCCTTCCTGGATTAAGACACGAGCAAAAATTTCATTAACTTCTCATAAACCTACAAAGGCTTTAAAAATAAAAAAATCATCAAGCTATTCACTGGCCATTCCCCACTTAAATATGTACATGAATAAGAATATGAACAAATTCTGTCTGAACAACTGCAGAGCACGTACATACTATGCGAATGTTCAGGACTTGCTCGCCAAAAACTCCAATGTCTAGGAAAGGGTTTTGTAACTCTCTGGTGACGCGTCTGTACCAGGTCGTACATTTCCGAACCTTTGACTAGAGCCACTGTATAAAACTAGCAAAATTGATTTCGAAATTCGCGTCTAGTAACACTTTGCTGAACGTAGAGAAGCTTAACTAGGGTAGGGTTATGATTTTGTGTAAATAACAAACAAACAAAATTGTATAAATAAATTAAAATAAATCGAACAAAAAAGAAAATCATCTTTATTCTACTGGCTTGGAACATCCCTATTAACCAGAGGGGGAACCTTTTTTTTTAATATTATAGATCCTGCCGGTTCACGCATTTGAATTCGCAACTGAGGAAGGAACGTCTCAGGAGATCTGAGCATTCCTCATGAAATTCATTGAGCAAATATTTCTTTACTCTTAGCCTAGGTATACAAATACACTATTGCGACGATTGGTCTAACTTAATTCCGTAGGTTGACACATCTACTAAGATGAATCTTTATAACTTTCGTCGATAACCTAGGTCAAAAAGTGGCCCTAAAACTATCATTTTAGGTTCACAGCTCATACATTTGTGGGCAACCTATATATCAAAAGGTTTGCCACAAATTACCGCTACCGGATTTATCACCATTAATTTGAAGGTAACCTATGTGAAAAGGTTACCATTAATCATGGCGACATTTATTTATGGACAATCTATTTCAAGATGTTGGCACACATTCTGTTCAATAAGCTCGTCAACCACGTCAGAATTATACAAGAAATTCTTCGCTCACCAGGTAGTAAACTTGGCCCAGTATCAACCATTCCAGCCGCCTGGGCTGAAGAAAACCAATCCGATCGCATAACCCTCATAGCTGCCAAGTTGTCATAGGGACGAATATAGGTTCTAGGACAGAAGAATTACGCTGCAAAAAACTAAAACGCACCAGCTACCGCTTCAAGCGATTTTATTGAAGCAGCTAATTGGTACCAAGAACGTAGAAATTGGGATGATTTGCAACGGTAAGTCTAGGCACCCAGAATACTCACACTAGAAAATTTGAGTTCAACACAAATTATTGTTTCGACTTTATTTAGCTTACGCATTTTACTGGCATCTGCAATGAAGGAAAGCGCGTAATCTTTGCGATTGCAGCAGAACTTTTTTTTTTAATGGAAAGCTCGAAATTTGATACTTGAGAAATTTCTGAGAAGAATTTTGTGATAATGAACTGGGTGGTCCACAAGTGAAAGTCTAAGTGCCGAAAACTGATAAGAGGATCTTGTATGTCAGAGCACAGCCAGTACGTATTTTTGCACTGCACTTGTTACTTTATATAATTTGTCGATCTACACCGACTGTAAGGCAGAGAGGCAGCAAATTGACTGATGCAATCCTGAAGGGCTTTTTTAGGTACCTCAAAGCTTACGTCAAACTGACCAGCATAAACAGGGTCTATGACCCCCAGGATGGACGGGTCAATATACTGCCTCTGGCGTAAGCACGATAACTTGTGGAAAAGATTATGGTTGGGGTTAGGAATGGTGTATCACCCTGTAGCATATTGAAGGCCTATTCACACTATTCATCAAGTTTCCGACAGTCAATCGTCCCATCAGTCATTCGTCAATTATCATTGCATTCATACTAAATCATAATTTTTTCTCCATCACGTGCAAAACTCAAAATATTATTGGGCACACATATGTACATTGAACCATCACCGACAGTTTAACGACATCAGGTTATTCTCCGAAAGTTTTCCTGATATGATGTGTGAATGCCCGATAGAGGCCTATTCACACTATCCACTAGGCTTCCGACAGTCAACCGTCCATCAAAATTGTTTGCAATGCACTTGAATCGAACCATTCGCACTATCCGGATGGATATTACGAATAGGACTTGACTCATCTAAACTGGGTTAATCCGTTTATGATTTTGGGTACCTATTTTTTTTCTTCTATACCCCCTCTATAAAAATAGATTAGTAGTGTCAAATTATAACAAACCTGTTCAAGCTTTCATAATATGTCAGGAATAGCAGGACAACAAAGTAAAAAAAAAAATGAAATGTAATCTAATTTTTTCAAATTTTACTTATTTTCCAGCCAATATGGACGACAAGCATGAATTTTTTTTTTTTTTTTAATTTGGAGAATCAACCACGCATCTTTTCCCATGACAAAAAATATTTGTCAGTTTTCGGCATTTGATCATCCAGTTGTAGACGACCCGGTAGAACAAACATATTATGCTGGTCAGAAAATGTGTGAGCGGACTGAGTAGCTTTCTCTAGTAAATATTTCGCACTACAAGCGATATTTGCATATTACATGCGATTTTTCAACAGCTAGATTGTTTCTCGCATGCGATATTATTTGGAGAGATAAATGCTATGAAAAAAAAAATCAAGTGTAATGGCTGAAAGTAGTTAAAATCGCATGCAATAAAAAATCAGAACTTTTTCTGTGAGGTTAGAACAGTTATAGTTCTCTATGGAAATTGATAGAACCGTTAAAATTAGGTTAATAAACGTACAAGTTGCATTTTTATTGAGTGAATTTGAATTATGCAATAAATTCGAAGGAAGGGAAGGGGTTAAGAAAAATTCTTTATTATGTCATGAAAAGTCCTAGGATGATCACTTTTAAAAAAAAATACATAGGTAGGTACCTACCTATCAGTTTTCTTCTAAGAGCTGAATTATCGCTTCAAAGATTCTATTTCGCTTTTAATAAAATGCTGGGATTTAGCAATGATTCTTTTAGTAGGTGATGTGACCCGTAAATGCATTCCACAAATTATTTGAAATAACAGAAAAACAAGTTTACAGTTGACCGACCAGAAAATAGCGGTACAAAATCAACTGAAACTAATTTGTTTAAAACACAGCCAAACTGCAGTTATATGACAAACAGTATCAAATCAGATCTAAACTTACCATAAATATGTACACAAGTACCGCTAATTACTAACTTTATTAGAATTCTCAAGAGATTTTTTATAGATGAAGAACTCTCAAATGACCTCACAGACTGCCTGCTCAGGCTCACACAACCACACATAAATCCAAGCAATAAATTGTTTCACTTTCATTTGCCAAATCGAGCATACAGAACGGAAAAAAAGAAAAAAGAACAACAACAATGGGGAAAAAACGGAATACTAATGAATGTCTGCTCACAAACGGCTAACTCTAGCAGTTAGTTAGCTCTCTCTAGCTGCTAGTGGTATATAAAGATTGTATGACAATGGAAAAAATTCCATAATCGCAAAAATGATTCCAGGTGCAATATATGCGGGCGTAGAGGCCGTCTGAAAGGCCATGCGATTCATATAAAAAGAAAGAAAAAAAAAAACTCAAATAATTCCATACCTTTTCTGGGGCATGATGCAGTCTGATTCGCACCAATAGTTCTAGCGATGTTGGTTTTTCTTCGCTGTATTAAGTCACGCTTCCATTGCGGCACATTTTCCAGCAGATCACTGTTGTTGCTAAAGGAATTTATGTAATTTACAGCAGCATTCGGGGGACTACTACTAGCCGAACCAGTTCCACCACCAGCAGAAGAGGCAGCTCCAGCATCATCATCATCTTCTTTGCAATCACAGTAACTGCATTCGGTGGGGTTGTTAATTATGGCGCAATCACAGGTTATCGCAGTATTAAAAAAATCCTTTGGAGAATTAATTTTATTTATCGATTCGTAGTCAGCTTTTTTAGCAGTTCCAGATGTCTCCGTGAAAAAGCCGGTTTCATCAGCAACAGCTGGTGGTGGTGATGAGACTTTTACTGCTGCTGCTGCATTTAATGCAATTTCTCTGTCTGCCATTATTAAATCATCATCTAATCCAGCTTCCCCGTCGATCTCACAATCGTATGCTTCCGGTATAGTCGCCGACGACGCCATGTTGTACCCTTTCTAAGCAAATTAGATTTGAGGAAATTGGCTTTGTTGTTTTCGTTTTTTTTTCTACACTGCACCGCGTAAACCGGTGTCTATCTCTAACACAATTTTCCCACTTTACATAAAAAAAAAAAAAGGTAAAATTTTATTGATTTCTATTCTATTGTAAAGAAGACAGACAGACACAAAACGACTAATTAAATAAATAATCTTGAGAGAATGAACTAGTTATACTTGTCGCGAATCGATTTAATTAAAAATGCAAAAATGTTTTGTCGTGTGCAATATTCGGCCATTACACGTTAAAAAATAACACGATTTTTGATGTTTTTTGCGCGATTTATAAAAAAATGATTGTGTCCTTGCGCTTATGATGTGTGATGGTTTTCTTTTGCAGATGGTACGTATAAAGGCGCACTTTTCTTTAAATATCGCACAAAATCCACCAGACCAGACACACTACTTGACAACTGTAGTATAGAAAAAATGCATTTCACAGTTGGTTGAGGAGAACACAAAACACTTTTTTTTTTTTTTTTATGTACATATATTTCAGTTTTTTCTATGGTGGCTAGACACGCGACATAAAGCAACCCCCAAGCACACAAACTTGTAGCGCCGTCTCCGAATCAACTGTGATGAATAATTGAAATAAATACTAAATACTAGTCGCGTTGCTATATGTCTCTCATTCGCAACCGTTCACTCTTCCACCTTACCAAATAACATGAGAAAAAATGTTGACAGTTTAAAAGTTAATTTAATTTGACAGTCGAAAAGTCGTCTTTTTTTATGTGTTACCGCTATAAGGGAATTTTTGAAAGGGGTAATTTTTTATGTGAGTACTGAGACATCTGGTGTTTATTATTGTAAGAATAATGTAGTAGAGATGTCTTTGCTGCGCATCCAGGACCTTGATTAACGATACCCACGCCATCGGAATACATAGAAAACTCTAATCGAAACGATGCCTCCGATTTTTATTCATATTCAATATTCAATCCAAAGCATGATTTACAAAAGTTAGAGTCCGCACCTTTTACGCCTGTTTGCATTTCCAATTGATGTCGCTATTTCAATTTACGAAAAAATTCCAGTTTTAACACGCGCGCTTTGAAAATCCGTTTTTTTTTTCGTTTTCGCGAAAACGTGTGGGTTTTTCATGAAAACTTTTGGATGCCGGGTCTCCTGTAACTCGCCCGCAATTTTGAGTAGACTTTACTCCCGTTAATATCCTTTAGTTCACGAGAAAAATACAAATTTCTGATCAATACTTAGAAATTTCACGAAAGTGAAAATTGCAAATTTTTTGCAACAGATTTTGACCAGTTTTTGACAAATCTCACATTTGTGGCACGCATGTGTGAAATCCGGCGTATTTTCCGCACGGTCTCCACAAAAAATCGACAAATATTCTAAATGGACTCTCCGATTTTGATGTTTTTTGTTTTTGTCCGTTTTTTGAACGAATTTCCGGTATTTTGAAATTAAAAAGAAGTTCCATACGAACAAATTCGCGTTGATCATTTTTTTCTTCCACAAATTCATACAAATTTTATTTCGTTTTTTCCTTTTCTCGAGAACCAGTGTTTTTTTTTTGTATATAATTTTTCGGAAATATGCCCGCATGTTTAATTCCTTCCATTTTAACCGTTAAAACACAAAAAACTAAACAAACTTGCAAAATTTGAAAAAAAAAATATTCCATTTTTTTTCAGTGGATTTTGACGGCCTAGCTGGGCTTAAACGACGCGCATGGTTTTTGGATCACGAATATATTGCTACGTGCAATAGAAAGAGACAACTGGTGACATCTACTGTCAATGGAGAGTAAACAAATTCAGGTTCGGAGAATCGATTATGGACTCTCCGAGAAGGTTCAGTAATAGAATGAATAGACTAGTTAAGAAGCTTCTGGAATAGAACACTCCAGAATAATCCGGAGAGTTTCTAGGGTATAAATATAGCAGTTGTCACCGCCAGAAAAAGAGTCTTGTCTTAGACGTTGCAGTGTTAACAAGCGAAAGTAATATAGAAGCGAAAGTGTTGTAATTGGATTGCGATAATTAAAGTTGAGTTGAATGATTATGAATTTCATATGGAAATAAAGAACTTGTATATTAAATATTTAATATTGTGTTTTAAATAACGAATCAAAGGCCACGCTCGCAACAATATTATTAAATTCAAAAGGGTTTTCTCAGTTCCACGAGAAGGTAAAAACAGGACATTTTCCACGATTTCCTCTCCAGAATGAATTGCAGGCAGCAAATTTCCGATATAATTTTCCAGTAAATTCAAAACTGAGGATAAAATAAATTCAAATGTTTGCCTTCACAAAATAAATTAAAAACAATAGAGAAAGAATATTTCTTTATAGAAGATCGAACATTTTCTGTTATTGTTTAAAAATTAAAAATATACAAAATCGTAATTTAAGTAGATATTTAAAATATTGTTACATACTTGCAACAAAAACAGACAAGTGACATCTATTGGAAAGAGATGAGTAATAATATGCGGAGAGTAAACAACTCTAGGTTCGAAGAATCGATGTTCCTCGAGTGGAATCTTCGAGAAGGTTCTGGGGAATTTGTAGAGTTTAAATACAACACTTGTCCCCGCCAGGAGCGAATTTTATCTCAGGTAGTAAAGTTAACGTGTAATTAACAGGCAAAAATATTCGGATTGGATTGTGATTATTTGAAGTACTACAGTACTAGCTGTAATTGATTGGCAATTGTTTGTGAATATTATAAAAATAAACAGTTAAGTGTAATAAAAAGATCTTTGGAACTATTTATCTGAAATATTGTGTTTTAAATAACGAACTAAGGCCACGTTCGCAACAATATTAAACGAACAAAATTGTATACTTTCCTTCAAGACACAACTGATGACGGACGGTCCTTGGCAATACTCGAAATCGAGCCATTATAATAAAATCGTAGCCATAGTAGAAATTGGTAAATTCTGTTCTTGGCCAAATAAACCCCTGCACAAACTATTCTATTTGTCTTATTTAACAGGATATTCCAATTGCTTGGAAACTAGTGAAAATTCAGCCTATTACAAAAAAAAAATAAAATTAGAAATAAAAGAGACCAATTGCATATCACATTAGAAGTTTTTTGAATCTATCACTAACTCCAAATTAATGAAGTATCTATAGAGAAATTAATCAATCTTTATGGCTTCCGGTCTGAACGGTTCTACCTGGAGACTTGGTGGCTTTTCTTATCGAAAAATGGAACCGTAGTCTCCATATATTTGGGTAAGTCCAAAATCGTTTCCTTCGATATTTCAAAGGCCTTTGATTCTTCTGCTCTTTTAGCAGAGCTTAGTCTGTCTCTCTCTCCTTCTCTTTTCTTCTCTTTTCTTATGAATTAAATATTTTTCTATCTAATCGCTTAATACTGGTTTCGACCGAGGTTTACAAACTACTACTACTACTGTCCGTTAATGGTTCGTATCTTGGCTTCTACTGAATGAAATTTCATGAAAGAAAGGTTTTGAGTTTATTTCATAAGCGCACCTCAAGATCACGTATTTGTTGTTGCCTCTCATTCTTGGATTAGAATCAAAATTATTTTTCTGTTTTATACACAATATTTTTACGCTTTTGAACAGTAATCTCACCCAATCCCACACCAACAGATGGCGCCACAACATTCGATAAAATACAGTCATTTCGGCTATATTTAGGGCAGATGAGTAGTAGATAAATATTTCTCTCTATTCGGAATTTAATGAGAAATTGCTTTAATTTCATTGGTATGTCAAGGCAGAAGCTGTAACACCATTTTGAACATTATAGACAGCAGACAGCAGTGTTCTCCTGGCTTTAATTTATTATTTCCGGATTATATTTCTGATATTTCACTGATTTAGTTTATCGATTTTAATTTGTTCCTAGACTTTAGTTTCATTCATATATATATGGACTACTACTGCTTGTAAGAAACTGAGAGCCTATAATTATGGTCGTATATACATATTTAATTCTTCCTGTAGAAATTGCTTTCGGTAATGGTAAGAGCATATGTAGCATATCATGTCTAGTATAGTAACTAGTCACAGTATTGCGGATGACTGCGTTAGCTAAAGATGAAGGCTGTGATATTGTCTATATATGAAATGTAATACCGTTTGCACTACAGGATCTAATCATAAGAACAGAAAACAGAAGGGGCAATTCCATAGTCTTTTCGACTACTTCCCACATGATAAGTCCAACGATTCTACCTGAATATAGTTTCATTAACCAGTAGCAAAGGCAGACACAACAATATAGCCTCAACCGGGTTGAGCTTGCAAATTTTGTTACGTCATTGGCTGTAAAGCCAAAAACTTTTTGTTCAACTTTCAATATAATCATGCTTCACTCTGTTGTTTCCCACCTCTGCCACACAAAATTTGGCTTATAGCAGACATTTTTTTAAACTGCATATATTTAGCGTGTGTGTGCGTTTGGAAGAAGTACACGGTCATATTTGAGTATAGTCACACCACATAATCACCCTGTACGTGATCAATCATCTGATATTCCTTAAAATTTATTTGATCTACCAAGACCACAACTTTAAAATAATCCCCCATTCTTATCTACCTTTAGTAGGTACTTTCCTCTTAGAGAATAATCTCAAACATGTGTTCGCTTGAAGTTAATTTAATCCTAATCCCTGGCATAATAAAAACATTCCATGTAAACAAAAACCAAAATTACAAGAGTGAATCTCCTTCCTATCGCAATATACTACTTAGGAAAGTTTCCTCTGAAATCTTGATACCGGAGACAGGTAAGATACTCATGAAATACATCTAGTATCCAATTAAAGAATTAAACTTGATCACAACTTTTCCACATTGTTATGACCCTCCTCTATATCTCCACTTAAAGTCAGATTACAGAAGATTGAACAAATTGCCACTAGTGTTGGGAAATATTTAAAATTTTGCATTCATCGAAAAAGATAAATTCTTAATTTCAAATAATCAGAGATAAAAAGTTTTCTCTAATTTAATTTAACCGAGCTTCCTTTGAAGCAATATCGGTATACGATGGACCCTAATGGTTCGATAATTTTGAAAAATTCAGTCATATAACTGTGCAACGCTTTTCGTGAATTCTAGTTTTCAGACAAGAAAGAAATGTTCCAGTTAACTAGCTCTGCTCTGAAAATATATACCTACTTAATATACCCAAGCTGATTTGGGTAGATGAACCCTAAAATCTGATTCAACGATGAGTAGCAAGTTAAGAAAAGTTGGAATTGTGTGTGCCTTTACATTAGCTCAGATCTAAGTATGTACATATATTATACGAGTTCTATAGGGTAACAATGCAAATCAGCTCTTTTGAGAAACCGGGAAAGGTCAAAAGAACTCAGATATACCAATATACCTCCCCTCCCCCTGCGGTTCATATGGAAAAAGGAAAAGACAGGAGGGCAACTTTGTGTGCTTTGATGTAGAATAAAACCCCTTTAAGAAGGTCTTCTTGGCTTTCCAAAATTGTCGTTGAGTAAAATATTTCGTAATCATTCAATTGAGAGAAAATATTTGATAAAATCATCTTGCATATGAATTTTTTAAGTAAAAGAAGTAAGGACTAAACTTAAAATTAGTGGAAGACAGTTTTTCGGTTATATGAATTGAATGATCTCTTTGAGACGAAAAACCAGCGTTTCTGAAAGAATCACAACTTAACCGCTTTCCTATGCATCATGTGGCAGCTCAAGAAAAATAAAATAAGTAAAAAACGAGTTTTCAAACAAAACTGAGTCCAAGCCGCATGAACAAGTAGAAAATAAACTTTTCTTCACACACAGAGGTGGACTCAGATTTTTTGATTGGGACATTTCTCTTGAATTTTCTTTCTCTTCATGAATCATATCACTTTTTACCTCTGATTGATCATACTGAAATATATCGGTGATTGTCAGCGAATAAAATCTGAGTCCACCTCTGTGTGTGAAGAAAAGTTGATTTTCTACTTTTTCATACGGCTTGACCCCAGTTTTGTTTGAAAACTCGTTTTTTACTTATTTTATTTTCTGCCTTTTTCACGTTAACTAAATTGTTATTACGTGCTGCATGGAGATATTTTACAACAATTTTATGACCGCTGAAAAGACACTGATTTACTGAATTTTCCCGATTTTCTATGTTTTCCACAGACTTTTCCTATTACTATGATTTTTTTTTAAATTTCCATGAACTTTCTTCGATTTTTCATGCAAGTTTTCATAATTGCTGAAGAGAAAATATTGATGCCAGTAGGACGGAAAAAAATGAGACCGCATAGCTTATAAAACTTTTTTGTCGGAAAATTTTCCGGAAAAGTCGGAAAATTCCGGAAATTTTCGGAAAATTTTACAGAAAAATTGAAAATTCTGCTTTTTTCCTGAAACAGATTTATCACTAATCATATCGATGAAAATTTTTCCGATGATTTTTCCGCTTTTTCGGGTTTTCCATTGAATTTTCTACAAAAGCAACTTTATGCAACTCAGTTCGCTCTACAACTTTGTCTTAGGTTGCAAAACGCTCAAACGCTTCCTTGGTCGGAAAAACTCCGGAAAAGCGTTTTACATGAATTTACCTCGATTTTGTCTGCAAGTTTTCACCATTGTCGGAGGGAAAGTAATGATGTCAAGGGAACTTGATCCTGCATAATTTAGAAAACTTTTTTACCGGAAAATTTTCCGGAAAAGTCGGAAAATTCAGGAAAAATCGGAAAACTCTGCATTTTTCCTGAAACGGATTTATCACTAATAAAATTTGTACCAAATTTTCAAATGATTTTTCCCGATTTTCAGGGTTTTCCATGGAAATTTCCGGTTAAAATTTTAACAGATTCAATTGTCACGCGACATGAACCTGTGTGCCAAGCTCGCTGTGATGACGAAAAGTGGATCTACGAGAGTGTCGAAAATAGTAAAAAAGAAATAAATAGACAGACAAATTCATGTATGAGTTAAAGGAGTAACTCAAGAGCTTTTATATAGCCATCACTTGGACGCAAGCTTTATGGAAGATTATTTGATGAGCTGCAGCAGAAGCACGAATCTAAACTCTGGATTTTTCCACTATTGCGCGAAGTAACATTTCTAATATGAAGTGCAGAGTGATTTAAATTGTAATCTTGGTTAAATTAAAAGTGAAATCTTTTTCAGAAAGAGAACCACAAGGATCAAATTTCCTCGCTCTCTACTCATAAAACATATAAAAATAAATAGCTTTCCAAGTAGTATACCGAAATGCTTCTTCGGAAGTATACAACGATCTGCTTTTCTCCATCCCAACTCCCTGCCTCACGGCCTGCAACTTACAGTGGAAAGCGCCCAACTACTGTTCTTAGGAAGTACAGTCTTGAAGGACTCTTACTTATGAGATTAAGGAAGAAGCACTGCGATGATTATTCAAAAAGCTCATTAAAGCTTTTCCAAAGCCATCTACAAAAAACTTCTACGCCCATCATTTATCATACCTCATTGAGTGTTTTTTAAGAACAGTAGTGATGCGCTTGCCTCTACGGATATGCCCTTGGTTGGAGGCTATTGACTACGCCGATCCTCAATGCGGCAGTAAGGTTACGCTACAGCTCTGCAAGCTTAGATGACTGATCCTATTCTTACTGTAGGTTCAATGTAGTTGATTCGGTTATGACGGGTTGCAGTAAGACGCCAAACTATTTAGTAGCTTGAGTGTGAGCTGATTGTGGCTGTTGCGCTTTGATGTGATCAAGCTACAAAAAAACTTGAGCTTGGATGTATTTGTAGCTGTTGTGCTTCAAGAACAGCTTCCAGCGGAATTGCTGCTGGCGAAAAAATATAGTCCAAGTGGTTTCCGCGGGCTACAAAGCTACAAAGCTGCTGTGCTTCAAAACCTGTAAGTAAACTGATCGTTAGACTCACTGTGTTGACGTCGGACCTATACCCGCTTCCAGCGGAATTTTTGCTGGTGAGGAAGGATAGCTGAAGTTGTCTCTCCTATGACAGCCGTAACCTGAGCTAGCGACCAGTGTGGTTAGGTGACAAAGACTTCTCAAATTGCAGGGGCGCGCATTAAGTGTACCCCTTATGCCGTTTTGATGACCGCAGTCAGACTGCTGGTATTGCGAAGTTTCTGGAAGATTGTTTCATGATCACCAGATACCAGATAAAGGCTTCCTGAGTCAGGCCAGTCCTTGTGAGCAACCAGACAGTCAATAGCACCAGTGTCAACCAATTGTTTCACAACTGGGAAGGTGAGTGGAGCTGTTCTCTGAGGTGAATATACTTGGAGGTTCGGAATTTCTGTGAACGAAAGTTTATCTAATTTTTATAATTGTGAAAAAAACATCGGTTCTAGTTGAAACAAATGTTGCCGCGAAATCTTGCAACCTTGCTTGGAGTCTTCTTTATTTATTTCAATCCTATCGTATTATCATCTTATATTTTTTTTAAAGAATCTCTGTGTGCGAACTTATTATTATTAAGACCTCTTGACGATTTTAAATCAAATCTTAAATACAAGAGGGAAAAACAACCGCCTCGTCCGGGGTTTGAAGCCGGGACCTTCCACTATCCGGGCGACTGCTCTTACCATTGAGCTAACTAGACAGATGTCTTTAACTTTTGCATTTATTAATTTGGGTCTAGCCTATTGAGGCCACGTTTTGCTTTCAGCTGGCATTAACCAGTAACGATGAAATCGCACAAATAAATTTTAAATTCAATTTTTATTACAATACTTCTAATACAGGCCTACCTAGCTAATTCATTTTGTAATCAACAAAGTATTTCAAAGTACTTTATTAAAATGTAATTGGAGCGGTTATAGCGGTTTTTAGAAACCATCGGATACATATACGGTCTGGAACGAATGTGTCGCATCGCCAAATGCTATGTAAAAAATCAATGAGTTTCGAGCTTTCAGGGAAGTTCTTCAGGAAGTTTCTTAGATCGTTATTTTTCCCAATGGGATAGTTTTGGACGTATACAACTATCTTGAGACAACACAAACTTTTTAACTTACCTCGTCGACTAGTAGCAATTGATTCATACGAAACAATTGGGGATTGAGCCTTTTAAATATATTTTTCAAATATTTTTCAAATATTCTTCCCCTAGGGTTTGATGAAATGAACTTTCAGTGGTTATTAAAAAGTTAAGCAGTACTTGAAAAGGCATCATACGGCGACGTTGTCAATGAAAATAAGTGTCCGGTTATTTCCTATTATTTAAATTGTTATTTTTCTGTAAACTCCATCCTTCCACACTTTCAAATAAACGTGTCCCATTATACTAGCTTGTCTTTAGATCTTACAGTTCTTACAGTTTTATCAACAGCTTCATTGCCTGTGATACCTGTGATCACACCGGTATTCACCTATCCGATCTGTTTAAGTTCAATCAAATCATGTGAAAAAAGGTGACTCGATCTGAATCTATAGTGAAGACAAAATTCAATTACGCACAAAAGCAACTTTTTTTTCGTTGCTATTGGTATGTGATATAAATTTATTTACGGGATCTACTGTCCAGCAATACCTAAACAAGATCTCAACAAATTATTGGCAATACTTAGAATGTGCGATTACCAAAACCGCTATCCGCAGATGGTCATACTTACAATTAGTCAAGTTCTTCTATTAATTTCGACTATGCGAGATGGTTTAGTGTGTGGACTTAAGAGTGGAGGTAGCTACCTGCAGCCCACCAGCCCTAGAAAGCTGAGTAGAGACAGGACATCCCTGGAAGATTCGGCTTCTTGTCACACAGTTATGGAGGTTCAGGAACTGTCTTCGGTAAAAGGGCAGTTCGGGATATCTGGTTTCTAATGGGGCTGTTCTTGGTAACCTAGAGAACTTTCTTCAGTAAAAGGACACTCCGGGACGTCTGGCCTTTAATCGGGCTGTCCTAGGGAACCTAGATCCTATATTGGAATTGACAGAGAAGGCCTGCTGACAGCAGACAGCCAGTCCTTGGGAATTCAGATATGGCTTGATGAAGGTCGGTCCTTGAGGAGGGACGTCCGCACCGACGGTCCTTCGGGACTCAGATATGGCTTGATGAAAGTCGATCGATCCTTGAGGAGGGATATCTTTACAGACAGTCCTTAGGGACCCATAAATGGCTTGATGTCTGGATTCGGCTTCTGAACAGTTCTTAAAGTTAAGAAAGGAATCAAAGTTAAAAAAGCCTTTCCTGAATGAAAAGCCAAAATTTGGGGTTCATCAATTGTCCTTTATTGCGGTGGTCGATCGTGATTGATGACCTGCTGCTAGAGAAACTGACCAGTTCGGGTTTTAATATACAAGGGTACGCGGACGACCTAGTAGTCACAATATGGGGCAAGCATGATCAAGTCATATCCGACCTCATGCAAAATGCCCTCTCCAAAGTCCGCACGTGGTATTTAAATAAACGCCTTATCATAAACCCCAATAAGACGGTTATCGTTCCGTTTACAAAAAGATCGAAGCTTTCACTAACGGCTCCTCTTCTTGACAACACGGAATTGATATTTCCAGACGAAGTCAAATATCTGAAATTGACATCTGTCCAGAGTGACGGATAGAGCGGTGCGATCTCTCTACACGTGTCGTCGCTTCATTGGCAGAACATGGGGTCTGAAGCAAAAAATGATGTTCTGGATGTACACCACGGTTGTTAGACCCATGGTCACCTATGCAGCCCTCGCATGGTGGCCAAAAACTAATCAAAAAATGAGGCTGAGGCTCTGCTTAAAAAAACTCAGCAGCTTGCCTGTCTAGGAATAACTGGTGCCATGAGAACCTGTCCTACAGCAGTCATGGAAGCCTTATTAAACCTTCCACCCCTACATTTGCAGGTGAAAAGGAAGCGATCTCCAGTGATATTAGAGTGCAAAAGGAGAAACAGTTAAAGCCAGGGGATCTGGCTGGTCATTTATATATCTTAAAACAGATATGCTTCGAGCAATGATATGACAACAATATCTGATATAATCACACCCAGGGTGAATTTTGTAAGACCATTCCAAGTGATTCTGGGAGATCGACAGCAATGGCGTTCCAGTAAACCGTCCTTCCAACAAGGATCGATTTGTGTGTTATACAGACGATTCAAAAACGAAAAATGAAGTAGAACTGGGCGCTGACGGCCATAGATGCCATATCTCAAAGGCTCTGGGCTCTACCTCTACCGTATTCCAAAAAAAAATTGAGACAGATTTGGGTCTTAGACGCACTTAATTCGACACACGATTCGCCATGCCCAAAGGGATGATTTCGTGAAGGATGTTTTTCAATGATCTAATCATGCAAGTTCATTTAACAAATGAAGATGGAGTTCGCAAGAGTTTTATAGAAGTAAATGAAAGAGAAACGGAGAGATAACAGAGCCCTGAGGCACACCGGTATTTATAGAGTGAGATTTAGATGTAACGTCAACCTGTATTATGCAATCAGATAAGAATACTTTCAGTTCATATTAGAAGAGGAGGGGTGAGAATAAGTGCTTTATAAGTTTGGATAAAAGGGCAGGATGACAGATAGATCTACGGTAATGATTTTGAACTCACACCAAAATTGTGAGGAATACGATTCGAACGGATAAAATTGATAAATGATTTTCTGTTTTTGTATTGTTGAAACCATTCATTTAAGACCAACTTTAAAAATGAAGTAAAATAATTTTCTTTAGAGAAAAAAAAATTATTTCCAGTCTTAATTACGTTGCATTTCACTTACCTGCAATGCAACTATCTTGGAAGTTATAAATGAATCTTAGAAGCTAATAAATCTCTCCTTTTGGTTTGCACTCTTCTAAACTTCAAATGAAAAGAAAAATCCATTTGGGAAGGATCTAAGGAAGAGCTGTGTTGAACTGTTATGCAGACATAGAAATTAATTACTTTCAAAAGTTAGAATTGGCAATCTTATTCCAAGCTACTTATATAAGTTCTTCACCTTTTCGTAACCTTTTACATATGTTTTTAGATATGTATAGGCATCACATAGCACCATAATAAATGTTATGCAACAATTACGGTTCATTATTAAGAAATCGAGGCTTGTAATGACCAACTCCCCAAAGTTGTAAGACTTCCACAAAATCGATTTGACAAACAAAGTGAACAATGAACTAATTATACCCAACGAAACCAGAAGACATTAGACGAAGAGGCGAAAACCGAAAAGGTCTGCAACTATGATAACTAGAGATGAACACAGGAGCCCCAGCATGGTATTTCTGGTAAAGATGGCAATCCACCGTTCGTTGGTCATTGAAGTTAATTTGGTTCACAAAAGTTCGACTCGACAAAGGAGCAGTAGATAGACCACCAAGCCAGCAGCAGCAACAGCAGTGGGAAGACTTTTAGTCATGGGTATGAAAGGAACCGTATAAAACTAGTTTACGAACAGGAGCAAAATGCCGCTAGTTTTCTGCGGTAAATTATGACCAGATTGTGTGACCTTAGGAAGAATTCAGTTGCAGATTAAATTGAAACTTCCTCTTATAGCTGGCACAAAAGCTGAACTGTGGGAGCAAGCAATAAATTTTGACTTTACACACCCGGAGTGAAGGGTGAAGATTTTCTTGTATGTTGATGACATTTTGCTATCATAAAATTAAGGGCGACCCCCCCATAACCCTTTGGTACTTCTATTGAGTCTCTCTGAGTTACAATACAATAATTAAATTGTGTAAAAGGTTCTGAATGGGGAAAGAAATAGGAGAGGATATTGCTTAAACATGGATTGATTATGGACAGGAAATGAAACCACATTTCCTCCGATTACAGTGATTAGGATTTTCTCCATGATGAGAACGAAACGTAAATTCAATTATTATTCGTTGGTAGCGCCGATCAGGCCTCTGCTATTATATAGAAGTGTCGAAATGAGAAACTTTTCCGGTGTGGAAATGAATCATTCAAGTTTGAGTTGTTGTGTGTAGAGGCCGGTCTGAAGGAGCACTGAGGTCGGCTATTAGGATGTTGGCTGTTTTGACGATTAATCTTTTCTTGATGTTTTGATGGAAATTGGTAGATTTCCGTTAGTGAATTCCCTGATAAAAGATTGATATCGTCTTAAAGGTGCAGACCTGTATATTTCTCGTTCGACAGGAGAGGTTTGGACTGTGGAGTGTAATTTTGCAAGAGTTTAGGCGCATTCAGAAATTTAATTTGTGGCTTTGTTGGATCAGTGGTATAAGGGTGCTGGTCTACCATCCTAGGGGACGTTTTTGGCTTGAATTCCATCTGAACTTGATCTTGTGATTGTTCATACCTAGTCTCTTTCAGTATTTTCTAGAATCCCTCCACTCTTATTATTCTCCCTATCTCTGCAAGAACAACAACAGCAATAACTAGAATGGAGTATATGGGAGACAGAGAACATTTGTAAGGTTTATTTTTATATTAACGCAGAAAGTTAATTAGAAAGAACCAATAATTCATAGCCATCTGAATTCATTCACCGGTGAACAGAAATTCAATTTTCCGATATGGGAACAGTTTGCCATGATATATTCTGACTACGTCATTTTCGTATTTTTTCCTCTGCCGCGCTGGCTCAAAAAAATCAATCCAGACTCTTGTAAGGGTAGAAAAAAAAATTTTTTTAACGGACTTTGACGGGGAAAAAACTCATAGAAATAAAAATGCGGGCACGTTTCAGAAGTTTGAGCGTCCAAAAATTTTCAAAAAAAAACCCACCCACGAGTTGTTGAAAAAAAGGGGAAAAAGACTTAAATAAAATTTTGAATGAATTGACGAAGAAAAGCAAAGTGTGGAGCTGGAATTTTGAAAAAAAAAAAAATATTTTACAACGAAATTTTTTGGGGGCCGGACTCAAACGCGGGCGAAATTTACGAAATTTTCAAAAGGTTTTAAATGGTTCCTGAGAGAAAATAAAAAATAAAAATATTTTGTCCAGTATTTTTCCTCCTGAATGAATGAAATCAGCAATTTTATCAGATTTCCAATTTTTAACAGGTTTTTAGCAATTAATGTGAATGGAGAAATTTGTTTGGAATTTTGACGGGACTGGGCTTTAAAATGGCGCGCGAGAATTTGGATTGGAAAGCAACCGATATAAATTGTACATACATACCGACCACGAGTAAGTAGTTAGCAGTATTAGTAACGTTTTTGTTATACTATATGTGGGCATTAAGAGTTGTTTTTGTCGTTCTCCGTTTTTGGTAAGGACCCAAAATAAATGAAACGCAGATTCTCGTCAGCTTCTGTTTTAACAAATTGAAAATTTAAGTAACTTAAATTGCAGACATTTACTCCATTTGCGATGACTAATGCAAATGTAATCGATCAATCTGGTATTTCTGCTATAAATTATTTCCATGTATTAAAATATTTCGTCTAATTTTGCCTCTGGGCTTAACGTGGGTTTCTTTGATCGTTCAAATTAAATACTGTCTCAAATCGTATACCGTTGTTACCATGAGGCTCCGGGTTCATATCGCTATGCTATGGTGTCCACAGACCCCCCGTAACATTGTTAAGCTAAATTGAAGCTCCATATTCAAGTGACAAAAATAAATTAATAATAAAATAAGTAAAAAACGAGTTTTCAAACAAAACTGAGGCCAAGCCACATGAAAAAGTAGAAAAAAACTTTTCTTCACACACAGAGGTGGACTCAGATTTTTTGATTGGGACATTTCTCTTGAATATTCTTTCTCTCATGAATCAAATCACTTATTACCTCTGATTGATCCATACTGAAATATATCGGTGATTGTCAGCGAATAAAATCTGAGTCCACCTCTGTGTGTGAAGAAAAGTGTTTATTTTCTACTTTTTCATGCGGCCTGGCCTAAGTTTTGTTTGAAAACTCGTTTTTTACTTATTTTATTTTCTGCCTTTTTCACGTTAACTAAATTGTTATTACGTGCTGCATGGAGATATTTTAAAACAATTTTTAAGTCATGTTTGGTGCCGATCCGAAAACACAAATTTTTCGAGTATCAAATCGTTGAAGTACTGCAACGGTTTTCTGAACTTCAAATGATGTTTTAAACAGCGCTTTTTAGCTGTATTCCAACTTGATCCCATATAACATGAATTTTCCCGATTTTCCATGTTTTCCACAGACTTTTCCTATTACTATGATTTTTTTTAAAATTTACATGATTTTTCCTCGATTTTTCATGTAAGTTTTCATGATTGTTGAAGAGAAAGTATTGATGCCAGTAGGGCGGAAAAAAATGATTCCGCATAGCTTATAAAACTTTTTTGTCGGAAAATTTTCCGGAAAAGTCGGAAAATTCCAGAAATATTCAGAAAATTTTCCACAAAAAATTGGAAAATTCTGCATTTTTCCGGAAACAGATTTATCACCAATCATATCGATGAAAATTTGTCGGATGATTTTCACGCTTTTCCGGGTTTTCCACGGAAACTTATTTCGCTGTATAACTTTGACTTAGGTTACAAAACGCTCAAATCCTTCCTTGGTCTGAAAAACTCCGGAAAAGCGTTTTACATGAATTTTCCTTGATTTTTTCTGCAAGTTATAAACATTGTCGCAGAGAAAGTAATGATGCCAGTTGATAGGGAACTTGATCCTGCATAATTTAGAAAACTTTTTTACCGGAAAATTTTCCAGAAAAGTCGGAAAATTCCGGAATTTTTTTTCAGAAAATCGGAAAACTCTGTATTTTTCCTGAAACGGATTTATCATTAATCAAATTTGTTCCAAATTTTCAAATGATTTTTCCCAATTTTCCGAGTTTTCCATGGAAATTTCCGGTTCAAATTTTTACAGATTCAATTGTCACGCGACATGAACCTGTGTGCCAAATTTCAGATCGCTGTGATGACGAAAAGTGAGTCTACGAGAGTGTCGAAAATAGTAAAAAAGGAATATGCAGACCGACAAATTCGTGTACGAGTTAAAGGGACGGGCTGGCCTCGAAAAATACGGGGAATTGGACCTGTAAACACACAATGACAATGACGTTGTTTTTTGTATGTTACTTTTTTGCCATATATAGAATTTCGCATAAAATTCCATGGTTTATTTTTAGTAGCCAAAATCTAACAGCTAAACTAACTTGTAATAGATTAAAAACTTGGTCATCCGTATCGCAGGGGCTTGGAGTCCCAGTATCGCGGGGCTCTGGACCCATGCGTAAAGATGGAACTAGAGACACCAATTATTATAGGAATGTTACTTTATGTTTTATAGATTGATCAGGTGAAATGCATACATTTCGTAGAATTTTTCAGTTCTTCTTAGCGCAGCTGTTTTTAACGGGTATAATAAATAATGAGCAGCTGTTTCCGTAACATCATCAATGGTAGTTTAAAGTTGAAAAAAAAAGATCTAAAGATTATCTCTATCTAAGAAATTTTAAGCAATCATTATAAAGTTATAGGGTGATTCATAAAATATGAAGAAGAGATCTTTAGCCCCCCACATGGTCTGGAATTTCTCTCTGCCCATCTAGGTATAGAAATTTATTAATTGTCTAAACATTACCTGTCTATTTGTACCGGAAGTTATAAACATGTAACATCAATGTACACCCTTTATAAATATGTCGGTATGAAATAAGAAGTTAATTCATAATAAAATTCTCTGTATGATGGTTTTCTTTTCAAAATAATATTTCATCAATGTTCCTCCCTCCCTCCTATACCCTTGATCCATATTATATTCATTGACTTCCACATAAAATTTCAATCTGAGTGATAGGTTAATGGTGAAAGCGTTCTATAGCTGTAAAATCCGTACATAAACTTTAAAGCTCATTGTATTCTATTCATATATGTATACATGGCATATACCGAAAAGAGCACTTAAGATTAAATGAACCACCAATCTAGCATGAAATTCTATCACACCGAGCATCTGATAAGTCCTTGGGGTATAGTCATTCATTCTGCCATAAATAAACTCACTTTTCATTTTGATCCTTCTTCAATTCCTTTGCTTCTTTTATCTAATAACTTGTGTGCATGAGGCATAAGAGAATCCAGAGGTCCAGGAGGATGCTTGATGGAATCTTTTGAAAATTCCTCGCAAGTATGTAGGTACAACATACAGAAGTACGCTTCAATGGAAACGTAAAGAGTACTTATACTACGTGTATGTGCACACCTTTGAAGGATGAGATACTGACACGTCGTCTCAGTTTTGTCACCTGTGGCATATCGCTATTTTCCACTCTAGTACTTATACTATACATCATATATGTTTGTATGTCTGAATATATGTAGAAATGTGTACATACATTCTTACATATAATAGAAGACTTAAAAAAAAACTTTTCCGGGAGTAATCAGGAAAAAAAAAATTGAAGTGGAAGGACCATCTTTCATGAACTCACGGATTTTGAGATTTACTGATTTTATATCAATGCCACAGATCACATCACATAGCCCCCCCCCCCCCCTTCCCGAAATGTAGAGTATATATGTAAGTAAATATTTATGTATGTATTAACAACGTCAGTATCTCACTTGAATACATAGTAGATATGTGGGATTTGAAGCGTAGCGGAGGGGGATGTGGATGTATGATTCTTTGTTTTTTTTTAACGACATCGGTGGTGTCTGGATAACAAATTTGGGACTCATGATTTTATCGGATTTTTTTATTTTTATGTTTAGGTCTCACCGGGTGGTGGTGCCCAACAATGCTCGACACATTGTACTGATAAATATTTGCAAAATGTTTAACTGGAGAATTCGGAGCTCATCTAAAATTTCTTTATTTCGTATATATCAAAGAATGAGTTTAAGCCATGTGTGTGTATGGAACTAATATTGATTTGGCAAATCAGAAAAAACTAGTTACCAACATCGTAACATAGGTGGCGCATCGCCTTAATATACAGTGTGTGCACACAATTTATATTTAGTTAATACCAGAACCATCGGAGAGCTTTTGTAGCTTTTTATTAAACTTTTTCAAAAGTTAAAATTCATTTCAGTCAGGTTTGTACGGTGAAAGGGGATAAAGTGGCAGGTGTCATCTAATTTGGACTAATACAATTATTGCTCTCACGGAGGTTTTACTATAACATTTCTCTTTTTTTACATGGTGTTCCATTCGTACAGAATAAAATTCTCATCTCTGAAAAAACTAGACAAAATTTTATCACGTGAAAACCTAACGTTTTTTCCTGTGTGACTAATGAGCTTTGAGAATTTTTGACTTACTGATTTTGTGTGCGTACAGGACAAAATCGTTAGAAACTTTGCAACTATTGTAAGCGGCTTAAAACAAAAAACACCGACTTAAAGGTGAAGTTATTGACTTTCTACTAATATAGTAACAGGAAAATTCAAAAGCATCACATCCATAACTAGAAAAAAACAAATATCATAAATGTTAATGAAATATTAAAAAATCAGCCAAGTGCGAGTCGGACTCGCGCACGAAGGGTTCCGTACCATCGTACAACATTTAACACTATGTATACGCAAAACAAAACACGTTTCTTGTATGGGCCCCCCTTTAATTTTTAATTTAGTTTTCTTTTTATTATTTGTTGTTATAGCGGCAATAGAAATACACACTCTATGAAAATTTCAAAGGTCTACCTATTACGGTTCATGAGATACAGCCTGGTGATGGACGGACGGACATAGAAGGCTTAGTAGTAGGGTTCCCGTTGTTACCCTTTGGGTACGGGAACCTAAAAAAGGAGTGAAAATATCGACTTTAGTCAAATCATTTAATTTACACTACTCACACGATTAAAGAAAATGAGGGAAAAATAAAGGAGAATGCCTTAGCAGGTTGCTCTACAACATCAAAACGAATGGATTTCACACGAGATATAAACGTTGTAAAAATTAAAGAAGCTCTTGAAAATTAGGATACAAGATTGCAATGATAAACGAATTCCTTTAGATGGATGGACTTACTATCAGACAAAAAGCTCTGAAGATCTATGAATATTTGAAGGAAATAGGAAGCTCATCTGTACAAGAACAACGCTAAAAGTCATTTTCTGCGAGTAAAGGCTGGCTCGAGAAATTCAAAACAAGACAGTCGTTGCGTAGTCTCAAACTTCAAGGTGAAAGTGCTTCAGCAGATGTAGAAGCTGCTGGGCTTTTCATTTTAGAACTACAAAAAATTGTAGAAGATGGACAATATATGGCGGATCAGATTTGCAACGTAGATGAAACGGCTTTCTATTGGAAAAAGATGCCATCTCGAACGTTAATTTCAAAATTCTAAAAATCTGTGCCTGGATTCAAAGTAGATAAACAGAGACTTACTCTCTTAATCCATCAGGCAATTTTATGTTAAAGCCAGTGGTTATTAATCAGATCCCGACCATTAAAAAATATCGATAAGTCTAAGCTGCCTCTTCATTGGCGGGCAAATAAAAAAGCTTGGATGACAGCAAATATCTTTATGGAGTGGTTTGAAAACTGCTTCATTCTGGAAGTAGAAAACTACATAGTAGAACAGAATTTCAGTTTCAAAATTTTATTGCTATTAGATAATGCGAAAAGTCATCGCAAGGATGTCATTTAAATTTGAAGGTTGTATTCATTCCCTCAAATACTATACATCACCTCTCCAGACCTTGAATCAAGGTATTATCGCAACTTTCAAAGTCCATTTCATTCGAAAATCTTTTGAAACAATTCTGCAAAAGATTGAGTCAGACGTGAAGGTAAAACGCTTGTCCAGGCATGGAAAGAATTCTATATTTTGGAATGCATAACAAAATTATATTCGTTGCCAGTCCATAAGCGAAATAAAACCTTCAACAATTATGGGTTCTTGGAAGAGGTCAGTATTCCCTCAGATTGTGCAAAAAGATAATTCTGATTCATCCGTGGAAAATACGCAATCAAATTCTTGATATTGCTCATAATATAAGTGGAAAGGGATTTGATAATCTGAATAGAAAAGACCTGGAGGAATTGTTTCAAGAACCTACATTAACTGAAGCCGATTTAATAGAAATAATTAATGAGCCTTATGAAAACACCATTGCAAATGAAGTCTTAGAAAATTATCCTGAAGATTCTTCTTCCAATATTTCCATCACTGATGTTAAGCTGGGTTTGGACTTAGCAAAGAAATTAGAACTTCATTTTATGGAGATTGATCCGTCAAAAGAACCTTTCAACAAATTTAAAAACTTGTTTAGGTCCTTATTGTTAAACACTACGGAAAATAAAAGAGTGCCATAGTCCAAAATCAACTATGAAAATGTTTCCAGTGCTACCGCCTCGAAGAAAGAGAATTCGTATTTTGGATGACGACAGTAATCAAGAAAGTTCCATTGATAAGAATCCTCTACCCATGCAAGGAAAAACCAATCAACCTTTTTACATTTTTTAGTTACACTTTTCTAAATTGAATGAATTTTACGTTAATTTTGTACAACTGAAATTTTACAACTAAAAATACATAAAAAAATTGTGTTCTTATTTTCAATGCTTTTTTCTTAATTAATCTTTGGAACCAAATGCACAAATTTGTATGGATCGCGAGTTTCGAATAACACGGAACCTATGAACCGTGTTATTCGAGGGATGCCTGTATGTATAATACCTTTGGTCTGGGATGCAAAGTATTTCTGACGCTGATGAAATTTTTTTTTCGATAGAAAGGATATTCGGCGAATAAGTAGGATGAAGTGTACCCCCCCCCCCCCCCCCCCCGCACCTTCCATCTGTAAAGTTACACTGCTTCTCCTTAAATTTTACGTTTGATTATTTTTCGTTCCTCAAAGGGAGTGTGTAATCACTTAAATGTTCCTTTAATGATATCGACGGATCCAACTTAAACACTCGTTCCAAAAAGGACATGCCATCCTTTTTAACGTATTACGATTTGTAACGAAGTTATATATATTCTAGCTAGACACCAGCGAAAACGAGTGTCTAGGCAATAAGACAGCCGGCGAGAGAAGAGCATACTGCTTATCAGCAGTTCAGTAGTGTCCCGTGCTGGTGGCGTGATAGTAGAAGGGACATTCTGCAACCGACGCCATCAGCCAGCCTGCCTATAAATAGCCGGCGGCCAGTAATAAAATCACTCAGTCGATCACCGAGCATCGAAGCAGACACAAGTCGAAAAGCACAGTCACCGATCAGTGAAATATCCGACCGCGAGAAGACAACGCCAAAATAAGTAGAGTTGACCCCCACCAGTGGACTACCAGAAGACTGGCTATAAAAGTCAGTCGGTACCGAAAGATTGGTCAGTTGCCTCCCAGCAGCTCGACTAGACACATCTCCCATCCAAGGCCTATCCGCAAGTCGTCTTGACTAGTTCAATGGCAAGCGCACGTTAATTGTGCTGGCCTGAGAATTAGTAAGCGCACTCACACCGTCCCATACCCCCGTGTAGGCTACTCTGCCGATAAGCGTACGTTAATCGTGTTGATCAGAAGAGTAGCGAGCGCACGAATATAAATTCCGGCCCCGTACCGTGTTGGCTACTCTGACGACGAAGCGCACGTTCATCGTGTTGGTCAGAAGAGTAGTAAGCGCACACACACATTCCGTCCCGTACCTCCATGTTGGCTATTCTGACGACGAAGCGCACGTCATCGTGTTGGTCAGTAGAATAGTGAGCGCACACTCCGTCCCGTACCTCCCGTGTTGGGTATTCTGACGACGAAGCGCACGTTCATCGTGTTGGTCAGAAGAATACTGAGCGCACGCTCCGTCCCGTGTCCCCCGTGTTGGCTACTCCTGACGACAAGCGCACGTTAATCGTGTTGGTCTAAGGAGTAGTGAGCGCACGCTCCTACCCCGCACCTACGCCGCGTATTATAAGTGAGTGAGTGTAGACTAAGCAGTGTATATTACGTAGACCGCCCGAACCGCAGAGCTAGAACAGCGCTCTGAAAATAGCAACGTCGGAAAATGGCCCTGGACAATCTCCTGACTACCCGCACACCAACAACCGACGTTACAGATTTATGGCCAAATGCTTCAGTTATCGAGCTTCTACAAGTTAAAATTCTTGAGAAAAAAATTCATAAAAATTTGTTATCCTTAATTTTAAATAATTCTTTTTCCTCTTCTAAATTGTATCTCCTTAAGAGTCCTTTAAAAAAAATAAAAATTGCGTCAATATCTGCTTATACGTTTAAAAGTTATTAATATTTTTATGTTATGTAAAGAATAAAAAAGTTTTGATTTCAAGAGCTCAAGAGCAAAAAATGTGCATCTTGCATAGAACACTTATTGTAAAAAGTTCGAAACAAAAGCACAAAACTTGAAGGCACTCACTTAATTAAAAGGAAGGAATTAATGGAATTTTTAACTCATAATTACTTAACTTTCAGCAAGAGAAAAAGAACGAAATTTGTTAAGGTTCAGATTGCATTCCAATCGATTTCCTATGGAAATTAGAAATTCTTTTAGAGCAAGAAGGGGAAGTGAAATATTAACAAAAAAGAAAAAAAGTCAACCCTTTTTTCAAGATGGCGAACAATGCTGAAGTGGTAGCAAATTGTAAATTTAAATTTAGACTTATCTTAGCATTCCCCCACAATGACGACCCCTTAAAATATCAACAATTCAGCCCGGATCCCTTCCAATAAAAAAGCATAGTCTCCTTCGTCAGCAGCTGTTACAAAAATTTTTGTGTAGCACCTTTGCACACTTTTATTACATTCCTTGCATTTTAAATATAATTTTGAAAGTAGACGTTCCTAAAACCACCAAAAATGGTCTTGGTTTAATGGTCTCGTCATAAACTCTAAAAATTAGAACACACCTGGTATATACCGCACAAGAGACAAAATCGTAAATTTCTTTTGTCGCAGTAATTTTTCTTGATGAATTGATACTTTTCTATAGCATTTCCAAGCAGTCTTCAACACGATTAATAACGAAAAACTATTTTCATTCTTTGCCAACTCTTGGTGCGGTGGCAGAGCATCTTCTGAAAGTTGTGTGTACCATACAAGACATATGGCCATAATTTGTGACAACAACAGAAGCAGCAACAGCAGCATCTGTTTCCAATAGTTTTATGGTGGTTCAGAAATGGTACAGGAAAGTATCAAAAAAGTTCTTAAATGAAAAATTACTTCCAACAGTTAAAGGACTATTAAAGATGATTAAGGACATTCAGGCGAAAGGTATGTATGTTTATGTAAGTTGCGCACAATTCAGGCCGACAAGGACAAAGTAAAGGAAATAATTGGGTGAGTTATGAAATTTGTATAGGTATTAATCTGATAATGAGACCTTGAAGGCAAAGATGGAGATGAGTGTTTACATTGCTCTTTAATTCACTATCAAGACAAAAATGCACAATTTAAGAAAACGATTTATTGAATTTATGAAAAAATTGAAAAAATGAAAAAAATGAAAAAATTGAAAAAATGAAAAAATTGAAAAAATGAAAAAATTTATGAAAAAAATGAAAAAATTGAAAAAATTATGAAAAAAAATTTGAAAAAAATGTGAAAAAATGAAAAAATTAAGTAAAAATGAAAAATTGCAAAAATTGAAAAAGTCATTAGTGTTTGATGTTTTGCCAGTTTCCCCTCACCACATATATTCGTAGATGTATCTACGACCCTACATATGGCAGGTGCTGTTGGTTGGCGAAGCGCTGTGTGATAAGGTCGTGCACTATTCTCCACCATCACCTGTTGGAGTTTATTCACCAGTGAACCCCTGCACGTTACTAAAGGGTTTCTTTACCGTGAGCTTTTTGCGGGAACTGAATCCACTTTATTGTTTGGTATCCCATGGTAATGTTATATCCGAACAGAGCTCTGCTAACCCCTATCATTTGTTTTATAGATCTATTTTGGAGGTCTTTAATAATTTAGGTGTGTTCTGCTATTTTTTGTGTTGTATGTTGTTTCTATTTTCTGTTTGTTCTGTTGTGTTATTGACTAAGTGTTTGTGGATTAGTGTGTTGTATTGTGTTCTTCTTTTATTAAGTTTTATTGTGTTACTAATAAAGTGTTTTCATGCAGTGTACTGTGTTCTGTATTTATTTTTATTTTGTGTACTATTGTGTTATTAGCTAAGTGTTCTCAGGTAAGTATTTATTTGCGTATATTTATCTTTTCAATTTTATATGTTGATTCCTGTAATTTATTTGAATAAATTATTTTTTTCATTCATTTATCTATACGAATGCTCTCTATTGGATATAAAATTATCTTAAACTTGTGAACAACTGCAAATCTAAGTAAACCAGAAATGGTCCATTCTATGTGTGTATTTTTATTGCCATGCTTCACTTATATATGTGTACGTGCGTAACTGCTCCTTAATAACGCCGAATTCACTATTTTCATTTATTTGTGGCGTTGGTGTCACCCTCGTTACGTCCCGATAAATGTAACGATAGTCGCCACCAACTTGAGTGGGCTTTTAGCATATTAGTCGAATGTATCTCCGCCGATTAAATCCTATTTTTGCAATACATTATATTGCATATTCTGCCGTGTAGGCGCTTTATTGGCAATACCATAACGTTTTCTGCTTCTGCCACAGAGCGTCATCAGTGGTTTTTAACTAATTTTTTGAGTGAATGGTCACCTCCTAGTTTGTGTATTACGCACGAAATTTTTTTTTATATATGTGTAGAATATGTATTATTCTAGTCATTATTCCAGTTCTTATGCCTGGCTGATATTAAATATTAAATTGATAGTGAGGATATTATATGAACCTGTTTAATTATTCACATTGCGTGCTAAGGTCCGTAAATCCACTTGAATGTATTTTCCTACATCTAACAATAAGTCATTCTTGATTGTGATAATTCTATATGTTCTTTTTCTCGGTTGCCCTAATCTTAATCTTTTTTACTTAATTTTGTTTTATCTATATCTTTTTTTCATTTTTTTCATTTTTTCATTTTTTCAAATTTTTTCATTTTTTTCATTTTTTCATTTTTCCAAATTTTTTCATTTTTTTCATTTTTTAATTTTTTCAAATTTTTTCAAATTTTTTCATTTTTTTCATTTTTTCATTTTGTCATGTCTACACCAATGTGGATGTATTTCGTACGTCGTGTTATTAGACCACAACTTGCTGTATCTCAAGTAACTGCTAATTTCCTACGAAATCCATTTTTTTTACGTGATTCCTCATCCGAGACGTTTGAGTTTGAAGGTTCACACTTTATCAGGTTACAGAATGTTACGAGAAAAAGTACCCAAAATCATAAACTCCCACCTACCATCCTAACTACGCAATTTTTGCCCTCACTACCATACGATTTTTGCCATAACTAAAGATCAGTTTTGGACTTTCAGTTTACATGCAGATATTCATCTTAGAAATACAACAATAATTCCAGCCTGTTTAACAGTGATCTCCTAATGGTTTCATCCATGTATGACATCAGCATCATGTTATGGGTTATTTCGTCGCAATAATTCAGATCCTTGAAATAGAAAATGTGACGTCACACAATATTGTTTCTACCTTAGTACCCAATAGCACCCAAAAATTTTGGGCATTTTTCACATTTGACATGTTAAAATTTGTATGGAATTTTTGGAACTTATTTCACTTATTACTTTTGGGCGTTATGTCGTTGGACGTTATTTCGCGGAGCCGTAATGGAGTGCAAAACCACCCTGAACTCCGTCTCTCTCGGAATAACAGAGCATATATGCAGTGGGTGCCAGGGCATAGCAACATTAGCGGGAACGAGGGGCCGATGAGCTTGTTCGCCTTGGTGCAGCCTCGGAGAGACCTACCTCCATAGTCGGGATTGCACCAAAACACCTTGTGTCAATGATTTCAAGATAAGCGGACCGCCAACACAGTCGCCATTGGTTAGAGGACCCGTCGGGTAGAGCAACAAAGGAACTGTGCGGTAAACCCAGCCCTAACCATACTAATAAGCTCCTAGGATTTAGCAAGCCAACCCTGAGAACTCTAGTGTCTATTCCCATTGGGCACTCTTCTCTCAGAGGTCCCCTTCACAGGATGAGATTTGTGTTGACGATCCTACATACAAGCGTTGCGGAGAGGAATGCGAAACGGTGACTCACTTCCTTTGTCACTGCCCGGCATTCTCAGGATTACGATACAGACTCCTTGGCTCACACCTTATGGACGAGTTGCATGACGCCGGCAAGGAGGATTGGAGCCGTTGGAAGCCAATACTTAAATTTATAAGAACGTCCGGTCCGGTTGGGACCTATGAATGTCTATTCACGGGTCTGGAGGGTGAACAATGTGCCTTAAATTGGCCTACGTTCGGGGCATCCCTCGGTATTCCATACCTCGTTTTCAATCAATCAATCAATGTAGGAGGACAAAACAAGCTCTTTGGAATTGTGAAGCTCTTGCTTGTATAAGTTTGAAACATCTACCGTGATCTACGTTAGAGTACACTTTTACAACATCTAATTGATTCTTTCACTAAAATCTACCATAATTTTCTATTTTAAATGCATTACAAATTTATCCATATATGTAAAATCCTTTGATTTTTCTTCCTTACTGAAACAATGTAATTTCCATATTAATTAAATCCAAATTTCTGCACTCTGAAGCACTTCACTTAATTAAACTGAAAACTGTCTTTATTCTAAAAACGAAAAGTTACACAAAAAACATTTGGCATTTGAAAAAGTGAAATTTTTTCCATCTCAGAAAATTGGCGCCCAGGTTCTTGGCTCTTCTACACACAGAATTCACTTCACACATTGTATGAAATTTTGGCATATGAAAACGTGGAGGTCCTTGAGTTCTTAACAAATAAAAACTTTGCTTTCATATCACAAATTTACAACGAGTTAAATTTTCGATAGTTTCGAGAGTCAACATGGAGCTCACTTAGTACGATTCTATTTAAGTATATCCAAACACCAGAATAACTGTAGGAACTCGTTTTAAGTCTGGGAAGGAGAATACTGAGCAAGGAAATTTAGCAGGAACCTTGAATATGGAAATCTGGTAAAGTTCCTTCAACTTTTATTCTTAACCAATTCTGGCAAACGTTATTTACTCCTGTGTTAGTTATGTACAGGTAATTATTGAATTTCCAGGTGATATATTTCCCAAAAAGTTTCAAAACTTACACGTATCTTTATCCGCCAAAGTATATATGTGATGTGGGGATGTAATTGCTTTTTCCGATGAATAAGTGTTAAAAGGCTTCCGTTAAGAACGTTGTTAAGAAATGAAATATTAACTGTGAAGAATTATCACACTTCCGTGGAACTTTTCGCATTTTGGTAGAGAGGTATTTCATTTATAAATTTATTTGTGATTGAAATATTCAAGGAAATTACTGTACATACATACCAGATGAAAGGCTTTTAGAAAGTGTATTTTTGTCAGTGTTTTCCGGAAATATTTACAGAAGACTTTTGCAGATTTAGATTCGGATTGAAGTTGCTGGATATAATAGGATTCTATTAGTATTTTTAAGAGCTTTAATTATAGTCTCCCTGACACCTAGCTAGCATTATTTAAAATCACTCAACGTCGCGTTTAGGGCTTGCAATACCGGGATCATCGGTTTCCGAGATCCCGGTATTGCCGACATTTTTTAATACCGTTCAATACCGGTATTAATGACCACTTAATACCGGTAATACATTTTTTTGCTGTAAGTTAACATTCATATCATTTTTATTTCACTATTTTATTTTTTTATAAGTGATTAGCATATTTTTAGGTGTTGTCATGTTTAAAGATTAAATCTAATGTTGAAATTTACGTACAGGTGGAGTGGCCCTACTGAAGTAATTTTTTTTTTTTTGTACATTAAGAAAGACCTTTTTTGTACGTTAATTTTCCTTCAGTTCAGATTCAGAGGGCGTTTGCATAAAAAATACTAAAAAGACACAAATTCACATAGCAAGCCGTTGTTGCTATGTAAAATTATTGTTTTGTATTTTTCCAAATTTTCAATATTGAAGCCATGTTTTTTATTTTATAGAGAAGTTGTGTGCGCATAGTTAGATGTAAAGTTTTAGAAAATTTAGAGAATTATGTTTGTGTACAATATAAAAGTGAAAAAGAATTTAAAATCACAATTATAATTAATAATCACATATCACAGAAGAGTTGATTTCAATTGATAAATAGCAGATAGGTAAAAGTAAGTGAAAAGTGAGAAAATTAACTGTTTGTGTATGTATAAGTAAAATTTTTTATTTCCCTCTCGTGTTTTAAATAATAAATAACAGCAAAATTTCTGCCGTTTTAATATGTGGGTACAAATATTAAAAAATTTCTGTTATTTACTTAAAGTTAAAGCGCTATTGTTTTTTTTTAGCCATGGAAAATTATGTTTTTGAGGAAAAATCAGCTGATGAAAATTCCGTATGGTTCTATTTTTTTTCGTGAGAAAAAGGGACAAATTTCAAAATGTAAGAAGTGAAACAAAGTAATAAAGACGCAAGGAGGTAGTACATGTGGTTTGCATACCCACCTAACCGACACCACCAAATTAATTTAAAAAAAAAGGAATACTCCGAGCACCAACGTTTTGATTGAAATTGAGCCAGAACCATCAATTTCTAAAGTGAAAAAAGTTTCTAGAAACGTTTCTGAAACGGACAATTCTTTGTCTGCAGTTTTAGCTCGCATGACGGCATGTGACGGTTTCTCGTTTAACATATTTTGCACTTCCATGGATATCAGAATAGATTTAGCTGCCAGATGGTATGATAATATACTAAAATCTATAAACTCTATAAAAAATTTAGTTGTGCGGCATAGTGAAAAAATTCGTGCAAGAAAACAATGCAATTGACTGTTTAATTATTCATGAATAGATAGGTCCATTGATTAAAAAAATAAGAAAAGTTGTGAAGCTATTCAGACGTTCGACAATGAAAAATGATAAAGCTTTACAGAAACATATTAAAGAACAATTTGGAAAGGAACAGGAAAGGAATTTAATTCTAGATTCTAAAACACGTTGGAATAGCTTACTTGCCATGCTAGAACGCTTTGTCCAGTTAAAGAACTGCATACAAAAGGCTTTGATTGATATAAATTTAAATGTCGAAATATCATTTTCGGAAATTGATTTTTCTTTAGCATCATCAGTTATTTCAGTTCTTCTTCCAATCAAATTAACGGTTGAAGCTTGCTGTCGTCCAGATGCTACTCTTCTTAGCTCAGATGCAGCTTTACTATTTATGTTTAATCAATTGATAGAACAGAACACTGCTTTAAATAATGAATTCAAGGAAGAGCTAATTATTCGTATAAAACAAGGCGTACTGATTTATCGAGTCTACTGCAATACCTGCACAATCCTACTGAATCAGAATTAACAACGCAACAATTATAAAAATAATTATAAATTTGTTGGAACGCTTATATTATATATCGATGATGACAATATTGAAAACATAGGAGCCTCTTCCATCGACGTTTCCGAGTCATCTGCTGATTGTGAGCCAGAAATTCTAATTTCGATGACAATGAAAGAAAAACTAGATAGAAATGGCAATTTCAAAGAAAGTTTTAATGTGATGAAGACTGCGAGTGGTTTTTCAAAAACGATGAATTCTAAAGTACTTTATAAAGTTATAAAACAGGAACTAGCATACTTCGAAGTAGAACATATAAGAGGAAAATATCTTTAACTAGTATATGACTGCCTTATGTCCATATCATCAACTAGCATCGAGTCTGAAAGAGCCTTTTCAGCAGCAGGGCTGTTGTGTACAAAAATTCGATCCAGCTTAAGCGACAAAACTCTTGATAATTTAACATTTTTGAGGCCATATTTTAAAGGCAAATCACAACAATAGGACATAGGACTTATTATACTTATATATTATTAAATATTTTATTACTCTTTTTTATTTTATATTTTTCTTCTCTTTTGTGGCACTTTAAAAAAAAACTTTATTCTTTTGAATTATACATTATTGAATTAAATATTTTATTTTGTTTATTAATTTTCTTCTTCTATTTTTTGCAGTGTAGTTTCGCTTTTTTTGTTTTTTTTTTTTTAATACCGGTATTAATATAATGAAATACCGAAATACCGGTTTTGAAAATTTGATCCGGTATTGCAAGCCCTAGTCGTGTTGTAATTTATTTTTTCAGGCTACATAGTTACCAAATTGATTCTGTCTATTTTGAAATCGCATCAAAATTTTCGATCGTATATATAACCTGTCGTAATTATAAAAAATTTCTGTCAAAATAGCCACTTTTGAGTAACATATTATGTCACGTACAGTAAATTCTAATGTACCACAAGGCAGTGATCAAGGTCCTGTTTTCTTTTTAATTTGAATAACCGAGCACTTTCTGTGCGCTTGTCCGGCACAGGCTGAATACTCTTGGGTTTGCCTTTCTATGTATCTGTGGATGCGCTGAAAAAATTATCTCACCTGGATCGGATGGTCTTTATTAAGAGGACAGGAAGGTTTTCGTGGGGGGTCTTTTATACATTTTTTTTTTGTCAGGAAATTATAACGGGCCGGATTGGCCTCTGTGTTTTGGATCTTTCACCTCTTGGCCTCGAATAAATTTCTCATTCAGAAAGTATGTACATAAGGGTAAAAAAAATGAGCTCCCAACAAACGAGACAAAATAAATAAATAAAATGCATTATAAATAATAATGAATGCATTACCCCATTACAACACCGCGGTTATTTAAATATAGCTAACTAAATTGAAGGAAGTGGAAGACTTCCTATACCAAAATTGAAAAACTTTAGGAATGCCTTATTACATAATACTTAAAACAAACTTTGCTACTTTTCATCAATCCCAATTAAAAAAATTGCTTTTTTTTAGGTAAAATATAATTTAAAAACTTTTTTTACTCTTTTATCCTTACAAAATTTATCTGAGATTACTCGGAACTTTTAGAAACTTTTCTCTCATAAAAAAAAAAAAAACAAGAACTGCAAAAACTCTCTAAATACTACAAACTCCAACAATGCTCACACTTTTCTAGTGGTTAAAGGGAAAAAACAGGATAAAAAAAAAACCAAAATTTATAAAACAACTTGAAATAGGCACCCTTATGAAAAGGGTCAATTAGCAAAGTAAGACTATCTCTGCGTGAGTGTGTGTCTGTGTGTTTGTGTGTGTGTGTATGTGATTACACAAAAAGCTGTGGGTACTTACCATGTTTTCTTTGAATAAAATTGCCATTAACCGTGATAATGAAGTCCCAAGTGCCTTTAAGGTTGACGACGCATGTAAAGACAACCATAATCGAGGAAAATTTTATTCACTAAATGGATTTACTTTTCACAAGCATAGATAGATAGGATAACACCCCCCCACCAACCATCAACCACCGCCAACAACAACAACATCAACAAGACATTTATCTCTATCCTATCCAAACATGAGCGTGGGTGTTGATGTCGAAAGTTGTGTAATAAAAGATTTTTCGGTGGCGCCCATTTTAGTTGCTATTATACTTTACCTATTTTCTTCCACCAGGAGAAAGGTTGTCCATGTCATGCTGTAACAATTATGTCAATGTCACTATCAGTTCGTGTAACAGTTTTTTTCGTACATAATAAAGCAATTTACACACCTGCACACATACATGTTACAGAGATTTCTCTCTAGAGATCATTACTTATAATTCAGGCTTGATTCTTTTAATTCTATTCAAGGACTAATGTATGTACCTTGGATATGTATAGGTGAAGGAGTTTCTTTGAATTTTTAAAACTTTTATTAAAGCTATTAAAGCAGAAATATTTTCCGAAACTGTCACAAAGCACATAAATTCTTGTTAATTTTTGTTTTGAAAATTTCAAAACAGAAATTGCTCCTGATGGTATCATGGAAGGAGTAGGTATAGAATTAAAGGAGAAAAACAAAAATCTTTAATCTTTTAATTTATGATTTTTGTTTTAGAAAATTTGTAAGGATGAGAGCCTTTTAATTAATTCGTGAAAAGTTTTTGTGATTTTAATTAATAGGTGAAAATTTATATTTCTTCTGTGCTGCCTTTTCAGTTTTAATTGTGAAATTGAGGCTCTTTTGCATGAATGAAAAAGTAATTTAAATAGAGAATTGTTTAAGAATCTACTAGTGGTTAGCTCTATTATACTTAAAAAAAATATTTATTTTACATTATTAAGGGTCCTATATACTTCAACAATGATAACCAACTTACTTCTTCTTCTTCTTCTTATATAAATTCTATTGGTTACTAATTTTGATCTTTGTCGAACTTTTTGTCTGTCGTATACTATTTTGACATCTCACCATAGACAGTTTTCTCGTACCTACTTCGATTTTCACTATACATATATAGTTCATTTTGATTTATCCTTTACATCTACCACAAAATAAACTAAAATGAATTTACAGTGAATTACTATCAGGAGGGTGATTCTCCTTAAAGATAATTTTTCTTTTACGTTATCAGAGCTACACTAATACTCATGAATTTAGCATCAATTTAGCCTTCATTCTTGGCATCATCCATCCATCCGTTTTGAAATAAAAAATAAAAAAAATATACTCACTAAAATCCTAAGTTTCAAAATTATTGCGTTCACTGCCTCTTTGCGTAGCGTAGTCGTACGTTTGAGTATTCTTCCTGCTCGTACTTAAATGTAGTCGACTACATATTTGCTACCTTTCAAATGCGGAGTGACCGATAGTATCTAACAATCAAGCGTAGTTGTAGCACTATCAAAATTTGACGGAGTGAACGCAAAATAGTTTTTAGTAATGGCTCGTACTCGACAAAGAGTCGGTGGAAGAGTGAACGCACTCATTGAACAGATAAAAAAATTTGGGTTTTTGAGAGTGGCACAAAAATTATTTTCTAATTAAAAATTCTCACATATGCCCATGTCTCTGGGAGGTAATAACTATAATAAGTGATGTTTGCAGAAATTAAGACTACTAAAAACACATATGCATTTTTGTTTCATGATTCGAAGAAAGTATTTCCCATGATTTCGGTTCCATTCAGGATACATGGCCTAAGTATATCAAGAATCCTATAAGCATATAAATACATAAATTAGAATTTAGAACAAACAGCACTCGTGTATTTGTAGAACAAATGAATTTCTAAAACAATTGTGTCCTTAATACGTGTTCATCTTACCGAAATACATACAAATTAATTAAATTGTTATTATAATTGCCTGCGGGAATAGTTTTAATTATGTGTGGTGTGTGTGTGTGAAATAAATTAATTTACTTATAATTGACACAATTTTCTTGTGGAGGTGTAAGTTAAGTCAAGACAGGAAATTCAATCAACCAATTTCAAGGCAAACGAATTCAGAATACTAAGTAAATTACAAAATTCGCTGAGAATTTAACAAACGTGAAAAGATACGTGTGTCGTGCAAATATGTACTTCCTGATAATGTGACAATCTCATTAAATTGTGAATTAATTAAATATTAAATTAACAAATTCGCACGTGATGTTTTCACTTAAATTTATTCCTACATAACACGATACATTCATTAATACGGAGTTTATTTACTTTGTTATAAAGAAGAAGTTATCTTTTTTATGGTAGTTAGGAAATTTCAATGAATTTATGTAAGTTGTAAAAAATCAGCTTTCACTGTAATAATCAAAAATGTTCCTCTCGCTATAATTATCAATAAAGTGTCATTTAAAATGTAAATTTTCCCATTAATTTTAATAAAAAAAATTTACATAGGTAGTGTAAATTTTTACCCTAACAAGTAAATATTGCACATATAAGAAGTGTAATAACGCAGCTTGTCAGAGTAAGAGCTATTTTAAAAATAATAACTGTACACATTTTCATCCATACGGAATTTTTCTTGACTAAAAAAAAAAAACAATTTTACAGAGATTTACAACGATAAAATTTAAATGAGTTTACATACAAGGAGAATGTAATTTTACATTTCATGAAAATTTACTACGATAAACGTTAGAAAAAATTTTGTGTAATAAAATTACATAATTTTCCGATTTAAATTTGTTACACTGTAAAAAATGTGTATAAAATGTAGGGAATATTCGCTATTTCGGCCGTACAGTAAAATTCCGTGATGCTTTCCTATCCCGAACTGTGCGAATGTGGAATAGTCTGCCATCTTCTGTGTTTCCTCTGGCTTACAATCTGCGAAATTTCAAGAGTGACATACATCGGCACCTCCGCCACTTTCCTCATGTCCCCTAATCCTTTCTCTATCTCCTTCCTATCATACTGTGCTTTACATATAAGGGTATACCCTGAGCTTGGCTTATTAATATATTTAAAAAAAATATAGTGAATATTCTCTACATTTTGAGGAATATTCCCTTTTTTTTTGGGGGAAAAATACCTAAGCTCTGTGACAACAATTGTACACATTTTTTGAGGCCAGCCCGCTCCTCTTTAAGTCGTACACGAATTTGTCTGTCTGTATATTTCTTTTTTACTATTTTCGAAACTCTCGTAGACCCACTTTTCGTCATCACAGCGAGCTGAAATGTGGCACACAAGTTCATGTCGCGTGACAATTGAATCTGTCAAAATTTGAACCGGAAATTTTCGTGGAAAATCCAGAAAATCGGGAAAAATCATTTGAAAATTTGGTACAAATTTGATTAGTGATAAATCCGTTTCAGGAAAAATAAAGAGTTTTCCGATTTTTCCGAAAAAAATTCCGGAATTTTCCGACTTTTCCGGAATATTTTCCGGTAAAACAGTTTTCTAAATTATGCAGGATCAAGTTTCCTATCAACTGGCATCATTACTTTCTCTCCGACAATGGTGAAAACTTGCAGAAAAAATAGAGGTAAATTCATGGAAAACGCTTTTCCGGAGTTTTTCAGACCAAGGAAGCGTTTGAGCGTTTTGCAACCTAAGACAAAGTTGTAGAGCGAAATGAGTTGCATAAAAATGTTTTTGTGGAAAATTCCATGGGAAGCCGGGAAAAGCGGAAAAATCATCGGAAACATTTTCATCGATTTGATTAGTGATAAATCTGTTTCAGGAAAATAAGCTGATTTTTCCAATTTTTCTGGAAATTCCGGAATTTTCCGACTTTTCCGGAAAATTTTCCGACAAAAAAGTTTTATAAGCTATGCGATCTCATTTTTTTCCGTCCTACTGGCATCAATACTTTCTCTTCAACAATTATGAAAACTTGCAGGAAAAATCGAGGAATGTTCATGGAAATTTTTAAAAAAAAATCATAGTAATAGGAAAAGTTTGTGGAAAACATGGAAACTCGGGAAAATTTAGTAAATCAGTGTCTTTTCAGCAGTAATAAAATTGTTTTAAAATATCTCCATGCAGCACGTAATAACAATTTAGTTAACGTGAAAAAGGCAGAAAATAAAAATAAGTAAAAAACGAGTTTTCAAATAAAACTGAGGGCAAGCCGCATGAAAAAGTAGAAAATAAACTTTTCTTCACACACAGAGGTGGACTTAGATTTTATTCGCTGGCAATCACCGATATATTTCAGTATGGATCAATCAGAGGTAATAAGTGATTTGATTCATGAAGAGAAAGAATATTCAATATGAATGTCGCAATAAAAAAAATCTGAGTCCACCTCTGTGTGTGAAGAAAAGTTTATTTTCTACTTTTTCATCCGGCTTGGCCTCACTTTTGTTTGAAAACTCGTTTTTTACTTATTTTATTATAGTGTATTTTTTCAGAACTAATCCAACTTCAACATTGATTTTTTTCTCCATTCACTGTTGAATTACTATCTGATTTCGCTGAATGTAGTTGGAGCTTTGATTTGTAATTTTTAACGAATAAATTTTATGATTCATGCGAAAACCAGAGTGTTGTGAAATATAGTTAAAGTCATTCGGTAAATATAGATAAGATTTATAAGCCCTTTTATTATTTTTGAGCTTTAAATGTTTAAAAAAAATTTAAGTAAATAGGTATACAATGCAAACACAAAAATATTCACAATTTCACTGAGTTGAAAGTATGTTTCCTCAGTCTATGAATTTTGACTATATTTTTAGTAGATAAAGTAGATAAAATTGTGTAAATTTACACATTTTTTTACACTGTTGAAATATCATCCTTTTTGCTTTGTCTGTGATAATGCTTTGTCACATAAATAAATAAAAGTTCGCCATACATACGCAAAAGAACTTGCAACTTATTATGGCTACGAAACTCTCTGATTTTTCTTGCTCAAATCAAGTGATTTTTAGAGTTCATGGAGTATATTGAAATACTTTAAGGCTGTCGCATAAAATATATACATACATATATGCTTCCCAAAATAGATTAAAAGTGAATTCTCAAGTTCCATTTGTTTAAGAAATATTCTATTCATGTAAAGGAGAGCTTGTAATAAAATTATTTACATCAAACCGAAAGGGAAAGCTTGTAAAAATGACCAGGAAATTTTTATTCTGAAAGTCCCTCGGTGATTCCAATGATTTCGGTTCATAAGGTCGACGAACCCACTTTTCCCAGTTTCTGTCGAATATGGAGGATATTATAGGAGTGTTGTGGCGTATCATTTTGCTTACTGGAAACTTGCAGACAACCATAAATAAATATTTATATATATATATAGGTATATCGTGTAAATATATAAAACATAATTTTTCCGTAACCATGAAACCTTTTGATGACTTTGCTGAGTTCAGTTTAATGTTCATTTTGTGAGAATAAAAGTTCTTAGTTTCTCCGTGTAGACATACATAATTTACGGGCTTACATTTAAATACAGGTTAGAGAATAGGAGGTGCTGTACAGTATAAGTGTATGCATAAATATATTCTGTCATTACCTTTGTGTGTTGAGCTTTGATATAAAAGATTCCATAGGAATAATAATTCTCCAAATGGGCATTGAGTATAATTTAATATGACTTTCTATCTGGGGTGTTTTCCCAGCTTTTTAGTAACCTACAATTATTTGTACAAATTCCGAGACTATAACTTATTATTATTTCTTACCTAATAGTTGCATATGCATAGCTAAAAATAATATTAAAATTTTTTTAAGGATAATGTGAGAGCCCCGTACGACGAAAACTCCAAACACAAAATTCTAGATATCGAAATATTTGCGACTTTTTCAAAAATTAAAAAAAAAAATCAACTTTAATATCGTTAGAACCGTGGAATTAAGTGCAAAGTCTCAGAACACAAAATCCCGAATACAAAATCTCTGAATAAAAAATCTCGGACTTTACAATCTTGGAACAAAACAATCCCAGAAAATGCAAAATTTTGAATAGATCCAGGAAATTAAAATGTAAAATTTCGAATGTGAAACCGCTTTCATTTTCAAAAATTACCGTATTAAAATCACGCTAAACAAAATTCTTCTTGTAAAATCTCGGACTTTAATAAATCGGCTTATAAAATTCAACAATGCAATTTTTGCGTATGTAATCACCGTAATGAAATTCCCAGAATACAAAATCTATAATTTCTGAATTCTGGAAATTTCATTTAAATTTTGTTAAAAAAAAAATCTATGAAGAAATCCCAAAATATAAAATAATTAAATCTCTTCCACTTTGGTGGGATTCCGGGATTTCAGTATTCTTCGAGAATTCTACACCTACTCCGCGATTTCGACGGGAACATTAATTTTTTTTACTACATTCTGCTATGGAAAATAGATTCTTAAGAAAGAAACATAAAATATCGCATTTGATTTGTTTAGAGTAAAAATTTAAGCCCACCATTCCACATCCTTGGGAATAGCTAGGGATTTTGTATTCTGGAATTTAATCATCCGGAATTTTGTATTCCCTGTAGGTATGCCTTGTAAGACTTGTTACCAATAGCTTATTAACATAGGAGCTCTACAGTCCTAGGAGTTCTAGAGTCCTAGGAGCTCTAGAGTCCTAGGAGTTCTAGATTTCCAGGAGTCCCAGCAGCTCTAGAGTTCCAGGAGCTCTAGGAGCTGCTCTAGAGTCCTAAGAGTTCTAGAGTTCCAGAAGTCCTAGGAGTTCTAGAGTTCCGGGAGTTTTCGAGTTTTAGGATATCTAGAGTTCCAGGAGCGGAATTTCCTGGTCTCTAAATCAACTTTGTTTAATTTAAAGAATCCCGTTAAATGAGTGCCTCTAGTATCGGAGAGTTCTAGGAATTCTAGAGTTCTGGGAGTTCTAGAGTTCTAGCAGTTCCAGAGCTCTAGGAGTTCTAGGACTTCTAGAGTTTTAGGATATCTAAAGTGCTAGGAGTTCTAGAGTTTCAGGTGTCCTAGAAGGTCTAGAGTTCCAGGAGTTCTAGGAGCTCTAGAGTTCTAGGACTTCTAGAGTTTTAGGATATCTAGAGTTCTGGGAGTTCTAGAAGTCTGGAAGTTCTAGAGTTCTAGGAGTTCTAGAGTCCTAGGAGTTCTATAGTTCCAGGAGCTCTAGAGTTCTAGGAGTTCTAGAGTGTTAGGAGCTCTAGAGTTTTAGGATATCTTGAGTTCTAGGAGCTCTAGAGTTCTGGAAGTTCTAGAGTTCTAGCAGTTCCAGAGCTCTAGGAGTTCTAGGAGCTCTAGAGTTCTAGGACTTCTAGAGTTTTAGGATATCTAGAGTTCTAGGAGATCTGGAGTTCTAGGAGCTCTAGAGTAGTAGAGTTCTAGAGTCCTAGGAGTTCTAGAGTTCTAGGAGTTTTAGGATATCTTGAGTTCCAGGAGCTCTAGAGTTCTGGGAGCTCTAGAGTTTTGGGAGCTCTAGAGTTCTAACAGTTCCAGAGCTCTAGAAGTTCTTGGAGCTCTAGAGTTCTAGGACTTCTAGAGTTCTGGGATATCTAGAGTGCTCGGAGTTCTAGAGTTCTAGCGGTTCCATAGCTCTAGGAGTTCTACAAGCTTTAGGATATCTAGAGTCCTAGGAGTTCTACAGTTCCTAACTAAGTTGATTCTTTCCTTGAAATGGAATAGTCAACACGAATGTAAAGAAAATGCCCCCCCCCTCACCCCGTTTGAACATTCGTGGGGGTAGGTACTCGATATTAACGAGTTACAGGGTGATCAAGAAATTGTTATGATTTTCTACAAATATGCTCTTTTATTTTAAAAACCGAATAATTGATATAATAACGGTGATAATAATAATGAATTTGAACATTATTCGAATTTGAATAAATAAGTATAATTATTATAATTAAAAAGTTATCCACACTCCAAACAAAATTTATGGCGCTTTAAAGTAATTTTTCTGTAATTTTAACTCAGTTTTCTCTGGTTTTTTTTTCAAGAAATATATCATCAAGAAATTTTTCATATCAATTTTACAAAATTCAAAATGACCTCTCACAGTTTGCACCAAAAATTTACAACCCTTTTTGCGACAGAGAAGGAGTTCGGGGGTAATTTTTCGTTTTTAAAAGGTACGGGTATTTTGTAAAAAAAAAATTAACAATTCTTCAATCACCCTGTAATTTGGTAAGGTCGTTACTGAACGCCCTATCTCCGCTCGTCTTTCTAACTACACTCATACAAATCATAATAATAGTCTGAGCTCTCAATTAAGGATAGGAAACCCTGTACAAGTAATGCAAGACTTATAGCACTCCTTGATTTGCAGATTTCACAAGTTGGTTAATATAGAAAATACCACCAGAAAGGATTATGAAATGTGAGGAGTGTAAATGAGGTAAATGGTGATTATTTTGCTAAAACACCCCCAGCCAGTGACCTTTGTTGGCTGCGTATTTATATCAGTCTCCTCTGGCTGAGCATTTAAATGAACACTTTTCACTGGTAATCTGTTAGCTCCCGCTCATTTCACGCGTGTCTCTGTATGAAAAAAATTCATTCGTCCAATTGTTTTTTCCACGAAAGTAGCAGCAATCAGAAGCAACTGTGAAACTAATAACCATATTAATGAAGATATGATAAAGTAATCGAGTCTAAACCTTTCTAGAAAGATAATAAAATTTAAGTACTTCTAAAACAAACAAACAAAAAATAATCATGAACACAATTGCACACCACATAAAACCTTCTCAATTTAATTTTATGAGCCTCCCTTGAACGAATACAATTGCTTCCTTTACTTTTCTTTTGCAAACAACAAAATCATCGTCTTCCGATCCATAAAATGTCCTTATGCCAGGGTTTCCTTGAAAGTAGGACAAAACCCGGAAGTTGTGATTGTGGACCCCTGGCGGTGGAAATAAAGGAAGGATTTAGCTCTCATTGATAATAGCTGTCAATCCTAAAATAAATAAAAAAAATAAGCCTAAAACCACCAGACAAACAAAACTTGTGTTGGCGAGAATATAGATAGACTGAAAAGACAACATCCCCGCAGAGAAGTAAAAAAATTTCTCTCACTCTTTCTCTGTCTCTCTCTCTCTCTTCACTTGTAATCGTAAAGGATACGTGTGCCATCTAAATAGGCAAACATAAATACATCCACCCCAGGAGGTCTAGGAAAGTAAGTTTAATTAAAAAAATTTGCTTTAAAAAAATATAATTTTTTTTCATTATGCAATTTTACGCTATTTTACACGTCAGAGAGGTGTCGGACTGAGATAAATTAAGGCCCCCAAGAAACTTTTAACGTGTTCCCTGGAAGCTAGAAAGTTAATTAGATATTCCATAAGCGCAGTGTGAAAAATTTATGAAGTAAATTTATCAACCCTGAGGTTGTTCAGTGCTTCATGTTTCGAAAATAGAAATATAATAAAATTAACACTTTGAAATCGATGACGGACGACAAAACCGACTTTTTGTTTTTTGTAGTTGGTTCTTGGGGAGTTCCATCAAGATATCATATTTACAGAATAAAATTAATATATTTTCCACCACATATTCGTAAAAAATTATGGACGTCTATAGCCGTCATTTGTTTTCATTAGCATCGATTTCACTGATACACAAAAGACGTCTATACACGTCTTAGTTGCTGTAAAGACCATAACGATATTTGTTGAGAATAATTTAGTAAAAATGAAATAAATATATTTTTATAAACATAAAACTATCCGTCACCTAAAACTGTTGGGCAGGCCCGACGCCTACTAGGTATGGCGGGATGGTATCGACGATTCATTCAGAACTATGCTGATCTAACTGCCTCCATTACAGACACTCTGAAAAATCCCAGTCAGTTCCAATGGACACCTGAAGCCCAGGCGTCTCTGGAACAGAAACTTACCTCTGCTTCGTTGTTAGTGAGCCCAGATATCACCAAACCGTTCGTTATCCACTTTGATACGAGCCAACAAGTTATGGGAAAAGTGCTGTTACAACTAGATGACGATGGCCACGAGAAGCCGATAGCCTACGTCTCGAAAAAGTTGAGTTCAGAACAGCGAAATTACACAGTCACAGACCAGGAATGCTTAGCAGCGATCTTAAGTGTACAGAAGTTTCGGCCCTTCATAGAACTTATGCCGTTTAAGATAGTGACTGATCATGCGAGCTTGAAATGGCTGATGTCTCAAAAGGACCTCAGCGGTAGACTTGCTCGATGGATGCTCTGTCACGAATCCACTGTGACAGCTTCTCATCATCTGAAGATCCTGGTCCGGAAGTTGAACTTAGCTCCCCATATTTCAACTCGTTGTAATATGAGGAGTTGAGGCAGAAAGTTAAAACAACTTCTGATAAACTGCTATATCTTTGTGTAAGGGATGCCTTCGTCTATATTCGGACCGTTCCGAGAATAGGCGATCCGATTCAGGATGATCCGCCAATAGCTGCTCACGGGGGTATAGGGAAAACACTGGAATGATCAAGAAGACACTTATACTGCCCCCGAATGACAGTTGATGTCAGTGTGTAAAGAAACCAAGGCCCCCAATACCACTCTTAGACCACCTATGGGAGTTCAGTCTGTAACAGAAAGAACATGGCAAAAGCTGTCGACTTTCTAGATCCATATCCCAGGTCAGCGAAAGGATATGTCTGCATACTAATAATTCTTGACCACTTTTCTAAATTCCCGATTCTCAAAGCGATGAGAAAGGCATGTACTCTTAATGTATGCCAATTCATCGAGACAGAAATATTTCATGTGTTCGGAGTTCCGGAGACGATAGTCTCTGACAATGGAGTCCAGTTTTGCTCGGCTCAGTTCGCCAGATTACTGGATAAGTATGGGGTCAAACCCTTGCGACCGGCAGTCTACTCGCCGCAAGCAAACACCTCAGAGCGAGTGAACAGGTCTCTACTGGCAGGGATTAGGGCATACATTCAGAGGGAACACACTAAGTGGGATGAGAAGCTAAGCCACATAGCTAGCTCCCTCAGGTCCTTAATCCATCAAGCAACCGGCTTCTCACCCTACCGGATACTTTTCGGTCAGCAGATGATTGATGATGCGAGTTCCTATCACATCCTTAGGAACCTATGGAACTCTTAATGAACCTCTAAGAGTAGATGCTGAAGACAAACTAAGATTGATCCGTGCGAGAATGCAGGAATATATGAACAAGGTTCAAAAGCTTATAATCTTAGAGCGAAGCCTGTTAGTTTCAAAATGGGTCAAGAAGTGTACAGACGGAATTTTGCCCAAAGCAATTTCCAGCAGCAGACCAGTGCTAAATTAGGACGTAAATTTGTGAAGTGTCGGGTTAAGTCAAAGAAAGAAAACTCCTTATATGAGCTTGAAGATCTGCAGGGAAGAACGTTAGAGTCTATCACGCCAAGGACATCAGGCCGTGATATCCATATTTCTGGGACGTTGTAGGTCTAGTACAAATTTCAATCCTGGTAGCCCTTATAAGGCATCCAGCCAGCTTAACTGGTAAATTGCAGGATGCCAATGTGCCGCTTAGGACCCTCCCAGCCCAGAGGTCGGCATACCTCCCTCGCCTGACAATCCGCCAGAACCCCTCCTACATGGTACCCTACGGCAGATAGGTTGTCGTAGGAATTCCACTTCCATAAAGCCGTTGCAAATTTAAGGAAGAAAATCTGGCATGTCGCTACCTCAACGACGCCCTGGAGACACACCCTTGAACAAGCGTCGGTCGGAGATCAGAGTGAGATGTTAGGGCTGGGGAAGCTTTGCGATCAGATGGTTAGGTTACTGACCGCGGGGTTCCCTCGGCTAATCTCGGTGAAAGAAAGCAGAGGGGTACTGGCCGACTTTGATTTTTTAGGTTACCAGCTTGTCGGTACACCTTTGACTTCCGGCACGGAAACTCATGTCGAGGTCTGATCAAAGACTGACCGGACTTCAGGGATGTGTCTCCGATTCGTCACACTTCAAGTAGATCAAATCGGCCTGGACAATCCTGCTTATTCGACTGGCATTATTGATAGGAAATGCTTTCATGGGTCGTGGGTTGAGTCACATATTGAGCGCCCGCAGCGATGAGGCCTATGTTTTAACATCGGCTAGCTAGAATCCGGTGGCATAGTGGAACCTCTCAGAGGCGCCTCGGCCAGGGATCCTCATCAACAAAATTCATGTAAGTTGCTGCCAAATGTTTGTTTTATTATCTTATAAACCCTTTTTACAATCTCTTTCTAATTCTGAGAATAACTGAAAAAGACGACTATAATAATTATATTAAGAAATATTTCATGATTCACTCTTAGAACAAGATTGAAGAAATATGAAACAAATGGATTTAACACTGATATACAGTTTAATAATTTATTTAGAATACTAAGAATATAGGACGAAAGGAAGGAAAGATCGAACTGTGGAAAATTAACAGTAATTGGTCTAGAGGAAACTTCATTTACATACATGCCCACAAATATTTATAAATATTCGAACATTTTCGAAATTCGAAAGGCAAGTTTTAATTTTTTTTTCTGATAAATGGGCATACAAAACTTGGCAGCATGTCTTGAACGCAGATATTTTAAATAATGAAATTAATAAATCAGGATTATTTAATTCAAATTCGACACGAGACTGAGGTTGTGAACACTAAGTGGTTTGGTACCGTGGTTGTATTATATATAGACCAATGCTTACAATGTGACTTATTGTCCCTAGGCCGTAAACCATCAACCAGTCGAAGTCAAGATTTTCACTGGTTGGATTGTATTAGGACTGAAGAATCACACCACTATACACAATTATATATTTGTACTGACCGAATTGATTTGGACTCCCCCTTACAATAACTGCCAGTAATGCTAGTTCTTTACTAATATCCTGTCCGCCCTGTGCTTAAAAGTATATTTAAAAAAAGTTAGATCGAGACGAAGGTTAACTTATGTTATTGCTCGTTTGAGTTTTTTCAGAAGCTGCTGGAAGCATTGCTACAAGACCACTTCAAAAATACTTTATAATTAACAAAGGGTATTTATGCCGAATCAGAAGTGCACATAGATCTATGTAGTTATGGATGGTTTCAGAACTTACGACATTGCTTATTGCCTTCAATAAACAAGATTAAGTAATGGACTACCACAAGGTTCAATTCTAGTACCTTTATTGCAAAACCTCTCTGTAACATTCTGAGCAAATTTTGGTAGGGGAGCTAAGATATACTGCAAAAGGATTGTTTTTCTGTGTGACAGAATATTGCTCCACGTCTAGTGATTCGTATCTGACGAAGTTTGGTTAAATGACTGAACAACGAAAGATTCAAATACTTGGCGGCCTATACTGGGCAACTAATGTCATCATGTGGGTTTTGATTTCTTTCACCAATTCTTACAAATCATTATCTCTATTCAGATTGCAACCAACTTTCACTGTGGAGTGCTAAGGCAGTTGATTGGAAAATAGTCTCTTCCAGCATAGAAAGAAGACAGTCAACTTCGTCAGAGTATGCATAGAGGATATTCAATATATTAAGGCTCTTAGAGAAATAATAAAAATATATGTCAGAAGATTTCATCTGTTGAAGTATATTTCCAGAATAGCATCCACATTAACAGGCGCCAAGCAACTATCCCTTTCTGCTCAATAACATTGCCGACGTTGTTCGTAACGCTCTAGAAGTATCCGTTTTGAGGTAAGATCTATCAATCTTTGTTAAAAAAAAAAAAAATTATGACGTTCAACAGCTTTAATGGTCGTAAAAAGTTTTCATTACAAAGCCAGTTTCCAAGAAGACGATTTCAAAAGAGATAATTTCCTTCTTAAGTTAACACAACAAAAGTCGCAATCAATCAAAAACTTTTAATTGAGCTTATCACCCCTTCCCGCACCGCGCACACATCAATTAAATCTCCAACACCCTCACCAAAATCGATCGATACGATACACTTTCAAAAATCAATTTATTATCTTTGGTTGGACACAAATGTTCGACATCGTTCAATGTTTGAACAGCTGTTGTTCAATTACCTGTTCATCATGATACTAACAACTTTCATGTCTAATATTCCATGAAAAGGCTCGACTTACCTAAGTGAACATGAAAAGCCTCTTAAAGGCAATCGCGGTCTCATTTACTAAACAGAGTGTTCTTGCTGCTGCTGCTGCTGCTGCTGCGGTCTGAAAATGGGTAGGAAAAGTTTTTCAATTAAAAGCGATGCTTTCAGCGAGTATGCAAGTTTCTGACAGGTGGCGGGGCGGCTCGGTGAAAATTCGAAACTCAAAGTGAGAACGCTGAAAATTAAAGCATAGATGTTGGAAATTTGATACTATAAAATCCGCGAAATTAAATTACAACAGAATGAAGGTAGCAAGCAACAACATTTCCTCATTTCAGCTTATTTTGAATATCTCTAATACACACTCACACAACCAAATGACAGATAGGGCTGCATAAATTAAAACATTAATTTTGAGGATGAGAAACTAAATTTATGGAAATCAAAATCGTTAAATATGCCTAGAGCAGTTCTCTATCGGAGCTGTTGTTTGACATAGAGATCATGACGTACATGTGTATGTGGTGCGGACATTGCAGATGTATTTATGAAAAAAGTAAAAATTATTCCTGGCGAAGTCATGTCATGATGTGAACGCTCTTTAGAATTTTAAATCATTGAAAGGACTTTGGAAAATTGATTGGTTTTAGATGAAGTTTAGAGTACAAAAGAAAACGATGATTCAAGGAAATTTAGCCTAGTTCCTTGCTCCTTGCATGAATAGCTTGTTGATTTAGTAGGGTCGGTAGTTATTTAATATTTTTTTTTATATTACTAAGCCAAACTCAGGGGATACTCTATGATGCAAAGAGCAGTATGGCGGTAAGGAGATATAGGGAAAGGAATTAGGGAACGTGAGGAGATGAAGTATGTCACCTTAAAACTTTCACAGATTGTATGCTGGGGGAAAGACAGAAGACGGAATTTTACTGTACGGCCGAAAGTGATTTGAAGGGTGATGTGCGCGGGTTACAGCGCCCGGATACAAAATCTTAATGTACCTGATCCATTCCAAAGGACTTGAAAACAGGAAATTAAATGGAAATTTTAGTTTTTTATTCCCTTCGCTGGATTGGATGCTGTAACAGTACGGCATTATGAGATAAAAAGAATTTATTTTCTCCTAATTAAATGTTTTTTCTATATTTGTTCAAGAAGGCATTTTTTTTTATTCTCCGGTATATAGCAAAAGCTAAGAATTTTTTTTTTTGTTATTTCGTCACACAACCCATTTGATTTTGGGTGACAAGTTTCAAGTCTTGGTTTTGACTCATCAACAGATCCCAAAAAGCGAAATTGAGTGACTTGAAAAACAAATGAAAAACTATTGTCAAAATTAATCTTAAAAGTTCTTCAGCCGCAAAACGTCGGAGAGTTTCGTAGGAAATTCGAGAGATTTCCAGATTAAGGAGATATAGGATAGCCTCAAAAATTTTGTAGAACCGTAATTTCTGGAACTCAACAAATTCACGTATTATTTTAAATTCTTGGAGTACAAAATTCTGAAACTTCCGGAATCCCTGAAAACTGAGCTTCGTTCATACAAAAAAAAATATATATATATACAAAATGTGAAGGAAATATAATTAGTGAATTTTTTTCCGGGATTAGGTTTTCCCGAATTTTGTAGTCGTAACCAACCTATTTAGGATGACCACTGACCATTGAATAATTTCCGGTATTTTGTATTAAAAGATTTTGTGTTTCGGGCCATTTGATGTAATGTTTAAGGAATTTCAAAACCTAATCGTACAGAATCCCGGAGATCTGAATTTGCAAAATCCATTAGGAGTGCAGAATCCACAAATACAAAATCCCAGAAAACAAGTTTCCAAAGGAGAAAATCAGAATGAGATATAAAATGGAAAATTTTGTTTTCCTCTGTAGAGGATGGATTTTGTAATTCAGAAATTCGCTATTAAAATGGCAACTGAACTATGAACAGAAATGAGAATTAAATGAAAAATTTACTATAGAAAAGGCAATCCCTGGCGTGTTTAAAATTTGCGACAGTAAAAAATTATTTTTGAAAAATTTACTATAGAAAAGGCAATCGCTGGCTTATTTAAAATTTGCGACAGAAAAAATTTTTTTTTGAAAAATTTACTATACAAAAGTCAATCCTCGGCGTATTTAAAATTTGCGACAGTAAAAAATTATTTTTTAAAAAATTTACTATAGAAAACGCAATCGCTGGCGTATTTAAAATTTGCGACAGTAAAAAATTATTTTTTGAAAAATTTACTATAGAAAAGGCAATCCTCGGCGTATTTAAAATTTGCGACAGTAAAAAATTATTTTTTGAAAAATTTACTATAGAAAAGGCAATTCTCGGCGTATTTAAAATTTGCGAATTTAAGGTAGTAAAAGAGTTAACGTTCATCCCATATCCAGCTGAAACAAACCTTTCCTTCAACAAGAACTTGCCTGCCACAAGCCTTTACCTTGTCTTCATCAAAGAATATTTTCATATTATCAAGTATTCGGCGAACTTCATGGGTGTACGAAAAATCTTTCTTGGATAGTAAAAAGAGAAATTTTATGGATTCTTTTGTGAGGTTTGGTTGGGAGACAATGAATGGTTCTCATGCACAACTTTTTCAAATTGGTATAGTTTATAATCCAGAATGTTGTCTGCCCTGCCTGGATAGACTTCGTAAAATGACACAACAGTTTCTATGTGCTTGTCCGACTTTGTCCTATAGAAGTGTTTTTTGGTTTTTAGATTAACATGATATAAAAAATAATATGCTTCAGCAGTCACCAGAGTAGAGGGAGTAAGAGGACAAGAATATTCCAGAGAGTGAATATAGAAAAAGGATTTTACTCAGATTTTTCAAATAGCATTGAAAAACTTTCGAATAGTTCCAAATTCGAGGCACTGTTTTGGAATTATATTTATGTGGTCTTAAATATACTCGAACGATGTCTGCAAAGTTGGAAATAAGTTCCCCGTCTTCGTTTTTGATCATGTTAAATATTCGACGAAACTTGTTTTGCTTCTAAATTTCAACTAGCTATCGTCTGATATGGGCGGCCTTGAACATCGATACCAGATAACTATTACTTATGACTAAAGAGTTTTTGATATTTCTTCAGTAGATACAATTTCGAATTCGAAATAGTTACAAATATGGTTTAGAATCAAATTTCTTGTTTCTGTTTATTACAAAATTATAACAAAAGGATTTCGACAATCATTTTTCTCGAAACAAAGGAATTCGAAACTTTTCGAAAACCATGTCTTACCTATATTTTGTTGGTTTTTTAAATGCGAGGACCATTGCTCCTGCATTTATTTATTTCAGATTAATCGATTACAAAAAAAAATATTTAGAAACAATTTTTTCGATTTTCGATTTTCGAATTTCTAAATTCCCCTCACTTTAAAATAAATAGAATAAAAATTGTAAATATAGTTCATTACCGTGTGATAATAATAAAAGTATATCAGTTACAAAACAACAAGAACCCCCGCCCTGTCCCCTCCAAACTTTTCCAAAGTCTTTCCCATCATTGCAGTCATAGTTTAATAAAGAAAAATGCAAATATTTGGCTTATTCGGGGAAAAAAAAGGAAACAATATAATATAAACGGACATCATAGCCATAGAAATGTTTTTCTTTTATCAAAAATATTTCTGAAAACGAAAAGAAATACTTAGGCAGAATTGCTAGGATTAGGATAAAATGGAGGTACAAGACCTCTTCGCAATAAAGATAATCCGAGAAAATCCTATATTGTATCCTTGCCTCATATTGAGAATATTCATAGTTTAATGACACACGTCACAAGAAAAAGGTCAAGAGTATTTGGAGAGGGGAAAATTATCTTCGGCCTTTTGTGAAAATGAAAATGTTGAGTCTGGTGTTTTTTTGTTTTTTTATGAAATGATAATAGTTTTCGTAATTTTATTTAGCTCATAACTTACAGTCCATATATTTCTGGCATTTGAAAAATATTTATAAAAAATCTTATAAATTTGGAAAACTTTAAGTTTAGGCAGTGTTTAAGATTAATTTAAAAGAAATGATTTGGGCTTACCTTCAAATAAAAAAGCACGTACAAAATTAGATATCTAAAGAAGCGACAGTAACACGACGCAATGGCACACGTTTCTTTTTTATACATGAGACAATGAATTTATTGCAAATCTATTTTTACTCCATGTGAAATTTTCTTGTGCTATATGTTAAAATGGCACATGCTTTCCTTTGAAAGAAGGTTTTAACCGCTGAGTGACATTTCAACAGAATTTCGAAAATTGTTTAAAAAACTCAAATTGAATTGACATTCATTCAAATTGATTTTTTTTTCATTGTTTTTTTCATCCTTCCAACAACTAGGCATGGAGGATAAGCTTAAATTAAAAAATTAAGATGAAAATCAGCTCTAATTCCGTTACTTATCACAAAAATTGTTTCCTATTAAATGATGTTTTAATTAGATTTCGAATGGTTATGGTTATTTTTTAGAGTGTTCAAAGACATTTTTCGCGTTTCGTCATCATCGAAATTCAAACTCCGTCTAGCTACACCCCTCAACAAGACCCGAAAAAATAACACATGAGAAAATTCTATATGCTAATTGCTAATTAGCTGGTAATTATGTGTCAAACCGAAAAATGTTGTGCTCGAAAATTTAATAGTTTTTTTTTTGCAAAATGCGGGGTGCAGAGCGACGACAAGCTGTACCCTCTACTCTACCAACACAAAATTTTGATTTACACAGGATTTTATGTGCTAATTATCTACTAATTCTCTGCCAAATCTAAAAAATTTTGTGCTCGAAAGTTTAATGGAGTTTTTAATCAATCAAAATGTGGGGTGCAGGTCGACGTCATCTTCGTTAGGATTTATGTGCTAATTATGTGTTTTGAAAAATATTTTCTAAAAGAACAAAAATTGGGTTAATTTTAGATTTTTATAGCTTTGAGTATCAGGAATTAGTTTTGTATTTAATATTTATTTCAACTCACCTATTTTTTTATGAGTTTTTATTCCAGTTGGATTTAACGAAATTCAAATTCAACAAGTTTTTTTTTTTTAAGATCTTCGGTTGTCTATAAACAAGGTACCTGCCCAGCTAATGAGGCAACACACTTCAAATTAGGAAAAATCCAAAAATATAGGCGAAGAGCGGTGTTTTTTTGGATTTTACTTTTAACACATTTTTTTATTCCTAGTTAAATCAGAATAGTTAGCTTGTAAAGCTACGTGGGGGGCTTAAATAATTTTCGATCTACCAAATTTTTTTGCTCTATTTTCAGTGAATTGCTGACCAAATTTCATGTTAACTTAGTACCGCATTCGGTTTTGTAAAGTATATGATATTTTTGTTTTTTGTTTTCACGATAAATAAAACACAAAATTTCATACAAAAATTCCCCATCATCCACTCAATCTTGAATATTTTACAATCCGGTAAGTTTTGGCCAAACTCTATCCAGTTGCTGTATTTTAAATATGACTAGTTTAATAGTAAATAAAAAATAAAAAAAAAAAATAACTAATATTTCATGAGTTGACTATTCTCTAAAAAGAATTTTTTATACAGAGTGGTACCGACTTAGGATGACAACATTTTGAGCAAAAACATCTTAACGAGAAATGAAACAAAAATGTGTATGAAGGTTTGAATTTTTCTTTTTCAGTCCTGAATAAAAGCATAAATTTTTTTCCCAATATTATTTAAATTTAAATTCTTTAAAAACATTAGAGCATAAAAATTTACAATAAACCGATTTCCCCTATGTTTCCGAGGCTGATAAATTTATATAGACATATAATAATTTTGCACTCTATTAGAAGTAGTTTTACAATATTTCCTAATTGCATTTAAGTCGAATATTTTTATAATTAGGCTATTATACAGGGTGCTTTACGAAAAGCATACATCTCTGTGTAACAATGGACAAGCCCTCTCGGTAAAACAAGCGAAAATTATTTAGCAAGGTAATAGTAAATTCTAACAGTAAATTTCTACAGTTTTATGAATCATCCTATCTATTTTGGTAAATGTTACCTATGACTACGACTTAAAATAACATCGATACATAATAATTGGAGATTTCCAAAGCTGCCACATTGCTTTTCCTGATTCCTCCTCCCCCATTCCCACTCATTTTATTTTCATTTATATGTATTTTTTTTCTTTCAAAAAACACATCTTCAACACCAGATTTGTGTATAAAATTTAATTTAATACAATCTGTAGCTCAAACTCAATCCTTTTTTTGAGGCCATTCCCTTTAACTCGTACACGAATTTGTCTGTCTATTTCTTTAGATATTTCTTTTTTACTATTTTCGACACTCTCGTAGATCCATTTTTCGTCCACACAGCGAGCTGGAATGTGGCACACAAGTTCATGTCGCGTGACAATTGAATCTATCAAAATTTGAACCGGAAATTTTCATGGAAAATCCAGAAAATCGGGAAAAATTATTTGAAAATTTGGTACAAATTTGATTAGTGATAAATCTATTTCAGGAAAAATGCAGTTTTCCGATTTTTCCGAAAAAATTTCCGGAATTTTCCGACTTTTCCGGAAAATTTTCTGGTAAAAAAGTTTTCTAAATTATGCAGGATCAAGTTCCCTAACAACTGGCATCATTACTTTCTCTCCGACAATGGTGAAAACTTGCAGAAAAAATCGAGGAAAAGTCATGTAAAACGCTTTTCCGGAGTTTTTCCGACCAAGGAAGCGTTTGAGCGTTTTGCAACATAAGACAAAGTCGTAGAGCGAAATGAGTTGGATAAAGTTGCTTTTGTGGAAAACTCCATGGAAAACCCGGAAAAGCGGGAAAATCATCGGAAAAATTTTCATCGATATGATTAGTGAAAAATCTGTTTCAGAAAAAATGCAGAATTACGCAATTTTTCTGGAAACTTTTCCGGAAAATTTTCCGACAAAAAAGTTTTATAAGCTATGCGGAATCATTTTTTTCATCCTACTGGCATCAATACTTTCTCTTCAACAGTCATGAAAACTTGCATGAAAAATCTAGGAAAATTCATGTAAATTTTTAAAAAAAAATTTATAGTAATAGGAAAAATCTGTGGAAAACATGAAAAATCGGGAAAATTCATGTTATATGGGATCAAGTTGGAATACAGTTAAAAAGCCCTGTTTAAAACATAATTTGAGTTTCAGAAAACCGTTGCAGTACTTCAACGATTTGATACTCGAATAAATTTTTTGAAAAACTTGTAGATCACAGTCTTTTCAGCCGTCATAAAATTGTTTTAAAATATCTCCATGCAGCACGTAATAACAATTTAGTTAACGTGAAAAAGGCAGAAAATAAAATAAGTAAAAAACGAGTTTTCAAACAAAACTGAGGCCAAGCCGCATGAAGAAGTAGAAAATGAACTTTTCTTCATACACAGAGGTGGACTCAGATTTTATTCGCTGACAATCACCGATATATTTCAGTATGATCAATCAGAGGGTAATAAGTGATTTGATTCATGAAGAGAAAGAATATTCAAGAGAAATGTCCCAATCAAAAAATCTGAGTCCACCTCTGTGTGTGAAGAAAAGTTTATTTTCTATTTTTTCATGCGGCTTGGCCTCAGTTTTGTTTGTTTTGTTTGAAAACTCGTTTTTTACTTGTTTTATTTCCATTTTCTACACATTTTCTTTGTGTAAAACCAGCGAGAAGTGAAAATTAATCGCACAGGGTAGCCCAAAAAAGGTATAAATGGCTCAAAAATAAAGGATTGTATTTTGGATAGAGTGTTATGCTCTGATACTAGAAGGCACTAGTGTTAGGGCCATATTTGGAAGAATAAAAAATTGGGCAAAAATTCGGAAATTATATGAATTTTGTTGAGCTCCAACTTCGAGTTGGAGGTAAAGAGAAGGAAAAATTGTATTTATGTGGTATTAAATAGCTCCAAATTTTATCTATTTAATAAATTTTAAATTATCGGGTTATCGGTCTTAATTTATATAGGGTGATTAAAAAAAAAACAATCAATATCACCCCACCCATCTCAATACCTTTATGTTTCACAACCCCATTGCCATAAAACTTTTTTACTTGTCTTATCGATATCAACTGAAGCTATCCGCTGTTGTAAACTATTTGTAGAACATTCTGTAAATTTGCATACGCAATGCGGAGGCCTCCTTTAATCTACTGTTATAATCTCTATAAGTCATTTCTTTTTTATTTTCCTGGATGTAAAAAAACGGAGTATCAGACATCCGAAAAGTCAAGCTACATAAATTTAAATAATAAAAAAAAAAAATTATATGGAAATACCTTCCACCTTCATGCTATGAAATTGCTGAAGTAGGCAGATTAATTGCGCAACTTATCATTTTTATTTGCTTTAAATTAAAACGTGAAAAATTGCTTTTTTTGTGTTTTCTTTTGTTGCATCAACTAGATCCTAACATCTTTGTGGCTTTATGATGAATAGCAAGACCAGAAAAAAAAATACATATTCAAATGGAATTTGTTATGTGTGAAAATATTTTTTGTCTTACGTTTCTTTATTAATCTTTAAAATGATATCCCTGCGGAGGTGGGGTGCAACTATATTTTTATTATCAATCAAATTTATATGACGTGTCTAGGTTGTTCGTAAAAATCAAACTTGTTCCATTTAGAATGTCCTTTCAACACGAAAAGCTGTTTTTATTTTTTGATATTTAACCGATTCAATTAATGAGGAAAATTATCCATCCAGAGTAATCCCATGGGATGCACATAGATATCCTGTATATCTGGCATTTATGGAAAATTACAGGAGTGTATCGGAATGAAATTAATTTTACTATACAGCAGAGTTATGTCTGCATCTCATGCATCATGCATGCCGCCACATACTTTGTTATACATAAAATTGTTCACCAGGACAGAACAGATTCGCTGATTCTCGTCATTTGTCAATTTCATGTAAAATTTTGACAGCAAGACATGGAAAATGTCCTGTCACATTTTGTTGTATATGAAAATGCATACGCATATGTATAGGGGTGGGAGGGCAATAGGTTAAAAAAGCAAGTTCGATGGTAGCAAAGATAATAAGTTTATCATAACTGATATTAATATGTTGGGGTATGACAGCATAGTCTCCTGGACCTATTTTTAGCACTATAATTGTAGCGTGAGGGTGTGCGTATTGAATTCATGAAAATGTTTTCTTTTGTGGCTTAATGAGTAAATTAATGGATTTTCTGTTCTGTTATCATTTTGTTGCATATATAGTCCGACCGAACGTTCACGAACCTCAAAAGTCGAGGAAAACGTTTAATTTGTTCGATGCTCAATAACATAAGCGCAACAAAACACATATAGAATAAAATAAGTAAAAACGAGTTTTCAAATAAAACTGAGGCCAAGCCGCATGAAAAAGTAGAAAATAAACTTTTCCTCACACACCGAGGTGGACTCAGACTCCTTGTTTAATTATAATTCTCATTTTTTGGGAAAGGTGCTAGAGGAATACGTGGTCTATTAAAAAATGTTTCCTTTAGTTAAAAAAGAAATTTTTAAGTTATATTTTTCATAATTTTAGAGAAAACGGGCAAAATTTTGACACTTTTTGAGGCTAACCCGTCCCTTTAACTTGTACACGAATTTGTCTGTCTGTATATTTCTTTTTTACTATTTTCGACACTCTCGTAGACCCCTTTTCATCATCACAGCGGCTGAAATTTGGCACATAAGTTCATGTCGCGTGACAATTGAATCTATCAAAATTTAAACCGGAAATTTCCGGGTTTTCCAGAAAAGCGGGAAAAATCATTTGAAAATTTGGTGCAAATTTGATTAATGATAAATCCGTTTCAGGAAAAATGCAGAGTTTTCCGATTTTTCCGAAAAAAATTTCCGGAATTTTCCGACTTTTCCGGAAAATTTTCGGGTAAAAAAGTTTTCTAAATTATACAGGATCAAGCTCCCTATCAACTGGCATCATTACTTTCTCTCCGAGAATGGTGAAAACTTGCAGAAAAATCGAGGAAAATTAATGTAAAACGCTTTTCCGGAGTTTTTCCGACCAAGGAAGCGTTTGATCGTTTTGCAACCTAAGACAAAGTTGTAGAGGGAAATAAGTTGCATAAAGTTGCTTTTGTGGAAATTTCCATGGAAAACCCGGAAAAGCGGAAAAATCAACGGAAAAATTTCGATATGTTTAGTGATAAATATGTTTCAGGAAAAGTGCAGAATTTTCCAATTTTTCTGGAATTTCCGGAATTTTCCGATTTTTCCGGTAAATTTTCCGACAAAAAAGTTGTATAAGCTATGCGGAATCATTTTTTATTGATCCTACTGGCATCAATGCATTCTCTTCAACAATCGTGGAAACTTGCATGAAAAATCGAGGAAAATTCATGTAAATTTTTAAAAAAAATCATAGTAATAGGAAAAGTCTGTGGAAAACATGGAAAATCGGGAAAATTCATGTTATATGGGATCAAGTGGGGAATACAGCTAAAAAGTGCTGTTTAAAACATAATTTGAATTTCAGAAAACCGTTGCAGTACTTCAACGATTTGATACTCGAAAAATTTTTGTATTTTTGTTTTCGGATCGGCACCAAACATGACTTAAAAATTGTTTTAAAATATCTCCATGCAGCACGTAATAACAATTTAGTTAACGTGAAAAAGGCAGAAAATAAAATAAGTAAAAAACGAGTTTTCAAACAAAACTGGGGTCAAGCCGCATGAAAAAGTAGAAAATAAACTTTTTTTCACACACAGAGGTGGACTCAGATTTTTTGATTGGGACATTTCTCTTGAATATTCTTTCTCTTCATGAATCAAATCACTTCTTACCTCTGATTGATCATACTGAAATATATCGGTCATTGTCAGCGAATAAAACCTGAGTCCACCTCTGTGTGTGAAGAAAAGTTTATTTTCTACTTTTTCATGCGGCTTGGCCTCAGTTTTGTTTGAAAACTCGTTTTTTACTTATTTTATTTTCATTTAATACAGAGCACGGCCAAATGAAAGAAAAAACAGTTTTCCCATAATTATATACAAAAGAATTCGTATCAAAAATAAAATCACATCTCTCTACATACAACAAACAAAACCGAACATGTAAGTACTTACGTAAAGGACGTAAAAAAATGAACTATGTAATTTCCAATATCAGAATTATGTAGAGGACACTCATCCTTAAACATGCAAACATATAACAGTACACTTCATTTCTATAGATAACATTTTCACCGAAAAAAGGGAAACTTCCTTACTTTAAAGAAACGGAAAAAACCAACTTGGAATTTTATTACATAAAGGCACTTACATATATATGTACATGTACATAGAATCAAAAACTGGAGGCGTATAAGATGACTTTATGTGAGTGGATCTAGCCAGAGAAGATGATGATGATGATGATGATGATAAAGTCGGGAAAGGAAGCACATTTAGGTGTCAGTGTCCTATCCTCAAGAGACTTAACACTTTTAGAACGTGTCCCATTTAAACATTGCGACAATATTAAGTAAATGTATGTAGACATATGGACTATGTATGTACATACATACCTAGCCTTATCTCTATATATATATATATATATGCTCATGCTGCTCCCATTACGAAACATTCAAGAGAGCTTTTACCTTGTGCGGTAATTTACCAAACGTCAGTTTTTCTCTAGCCACTTTTATTGTGTATTTTAACAGAAATAAGATCCAAAAAGAAAAAAAAAAGTTCATTTATCACCCAAAACATGTCAACCAAAATGAAGGCTCTTAAAAGAGGGTCGAATTTAATACGATCCGACTTCGTTAAAGTAAATATATTCCACTTTTGATGATGTTGTTGTACCTACCTATATAATGTAATCATACCTAACTTAAACTTAAATTGATGATACTAGACATACCACCACTAATTGCCCTTAATTATATCTCTTAGCGCTTGGGTAGTCTCGTTTTAAGTATAAGAAAATCAAATCGATTTGAAAACTATTTAATTAAAGGTCGGGAAATTCGCTTCTTAAGTGAGGAATTTTAATGAAAGCACTTCTATGTTTACAGTCAATTGCCGTTAAATGGAATTTAATTTGGATAATTTTATCGCACCTACCGAGCTTATGCTTATTAATTTTATGTAAAACTACTAGTACGAACCCGCCGGTGTTGCCCGGCGATAATACAGATATGTACCTATATAGGTGGGGGTGGGGTGGGGTAGTTAGAGATAAATAATATCTAAGCTATTATCTAACTCAATAGTGCGATTCCGTACTCTAGGGTTTCATTCTGTATCTGTATGCATGTGTGTGTGCGTATATAAGTGTGCATGCATACATTCATATGTGTGGGAGAGTGGTGCTCTCTACAGAGACGCGTTCTCATGCAGTACGCGTAAATATATAGTAAAACACGAAATTTTGGTATGGCAACCCTACGAAAGAGTTGCCCGGTTGGTCCCATTTCGAACTGTATTTGCAATTTTTATTAAAACGCCATGCACAAAATATGAGCTCTCCACCTCGAAGCCTTCTCAGGCAGCTACCAAGTATACAGTGAAAAACAAAAGTTTTGTATGGCACCACTAAGAAGGGGTAACCCAATTTAGTCCATTTTAAAAATTTTATTTATCATTGCTATGAAAACACCAAGTAGCAAATTTTTTGTATGGCAATCATGCCAAGGAGTTACCCGATTGGTCCCATTTTTGATATTAATTAATTTTTTTTTTAAGAAAGTCTCATGTATAAAATTTCAGCTCTCTGCGTCGGTGCGTGAGGCAGTGTCCAAATATATAGTGAAAACCTAAAGTTGTATATGGCAACACCAAAAAAAGGTCACCCGATTTGGTCCATTTTTGAACTTTTGTATTTACAATTTTCATGAAAACGCCGTGTACAAAATTTGAGCCCTCCACATCGACGCGTTCTCGTCGGACATTTCCAAATATATACTGAAAAACCAAAGTTTTGTATGGCAACATCAAGAAGATGTTGCCCGATTCAGACCATTTTTGTAATTTTATTTATAATTGCTATGAAAACACCACATACAAAATTTCACCTGTCTACGTGTACTCGTCAGGCAGTGTCCAAATACATATATACAAAAAACTGTAATTTTTGTATGTATGGCAACCCTACGAAGGATTTTCCCTATTTAGTCCATTTTTGTACTTGTATTTGCACAATTTTTATGAAAACGCCGTGTACAAAATTTCAGCTTTCCAGGTCGAAGCGTTCTCAGGCAGTTTTCTAGACCTCGAGAACAGGGCCATCTATCGTATCCAAAACTATCCGCTGGAACCAACCAAACACATTCACAAAATTTCATTGAAATCGGTTGGGCGGTTTCGGAGATTAGCGTGTATGAGCACAGTGACACGGGATTTTTATATATTAAATATTAACTACGTATGTGTTATGCATGGTTGCCAAATGCGTCTAACTCTAAAATGTCTGCCAGAGTTTCCTTTTGCTGGGTCGGAGATGCACCATTTTTTAGTAAGATAGCTCGAAAAGCAATAGATGTAGGATAACATCTCTTCTTGGTTGTATCTTTGGATCGGTTATATGATATTTTTTAATATAAACTTTAATTAATGATAATTTTAGGGATAATTTCAAGCATCTTCTTCGCTCAGATTCTCATACATTAATGGAATGAAAAGTTACCAAATCAACAGGACAACACTTAAGGCAGGAAGACCAAAAGAAAAGCCCCCAAGATACAGATGACACAAATATGAAGATATATTCATAAGGGAGGAATAACATATGGATCCAAAGGATGCAATACACTAGCACTAGCACTTCGACTTCGAGTTAGTGATCAAATTCAGTGGGGGAATATTTGGGAAAATCTTCGATAATACCTTCATGTACGTAAATAAATTGTGAATTGTGTAATTATATATTTGTGTGTATGTGTAACATATTAACGGGCTATATCCACATACATATGTGTTAGCAGGCATTGTTTAAGCACCTCCATCCATCCAAGAAACTTGAAATTCCGCTATAGACTAACATTAAAGACTTGAAAAATATTCGATCAACTTACAATTTTTGTGAAACTTTCAGATGTATTGAGATATATTAAAACGTAAGACGTTGATCATGGTTTTAATAGTATTATTTAATTGATTTCAATAAAATTGGAAGCTTCGGAATAGAATGTTAGGAGATGAAAACAAGTGTTCTAATCATTAATCAAAATCAAAAATAGTAAAAGACCTAAGATTGAGCCTTGCGGTACTCCAGACAGAAGTAGTATTACTGGAGAAGATTTTCTTGTCTTTCGTTTGCAAACTCGGAGATATGTGACCAAATTAATCCTTCACTTGGTGTTAGTGAAGGGAGAAGCATAACATTGGTTTTTCTAATAAAAATCTATAATATTACCATTTTAATTAAATCTAGAAGAATATGAATTCATTTAAGAGCAATTAAGAGATGGAAAAACAATCACAGACGGCACATATACAAGAAATAAATATTAACAGATAACCACCGTATAATTCAGCCTTAATCAAGGGAAAGTTTTACAGTACTACCTCCGAATTACTTAACTAACTTTAAATTAGATTAGAAAAGGAAATCTATTCAAAAAATATTGATGAAACGTGAATTTAAAATGTTGTGATGTGAAATTTCTTAACAATTTCTCGTTTTCCATTTTTCCTATTTTCTATCGGGTGATATCGATTGAAATTCTAAACTTTTTATATGTACTGATTTCCAAATACATATATATACGAGTATATAGAAATTGTGAAGAAAATAGCATTCAAAGCAAGGCCATGTTAGCTTTAATTTGATAAATCCAAGAAATTCCCAAGATGTATGGCAATTTCCTTAGATTTACACATTCATACATTTAATATACCACTCAAAACCGGAAAATCTTCCCCCAAAGGGTATTATGGTAGTGCAATGGAGGTTAATAAATCAAATGATATTAACGGAAGATGCGACTTAGTATATGTATGTATAGTGGGAAAGAGCAGTATTTCAGGAAATCTCAGCATTTCAACGGAATTACAGCAAAAGGCTTCAAAGGGTTCATCTTGTGAATTTACTGTGAGTCGAGTTTTATTCTAGCTAATAGGATATAATTCCTAAGAAGATGTTCTATGTTTAGTTTAATGCTTATTTGCTTGAATATTTTCAAAGGGAGGAACAGATATACATAGATTTAAGGGTAATGGAAATTTCTTGCATAAATAACAGTAGTAGGGGTGGGTGGTCCTAAGTTAAATCATTCTAAGTAGAAGAATCAGGTTTCGTTCTCATTTCTGTTCTCATTTATCTGTTTTTTGAAACATCCTGTAAATTATTGAAAAAAGTTATGAGCGCTCCAAGTTCATTCTCCAAATTCTATTAAGGTGTACACGACTTATATATGATAAAGAAATGATATAAGATAGTCTTTTAAATTTCTAGAAGGCATTCGATAACGTGGACAACTTTTTTCTTGTTAGTAAATTTATGCTATTAATTTGCTCAGAGAAATTCTATTTAATCGCCATCAAAACTACATCAAAATGAATCATATAATATCAAATATATGTGTCGTATTCCTCAGGGGTTAATATTGGGGCCACTACTATTTATCTTGTTCATTAATTAACTTCAACAAATTGTTCACGATATATATAAATATCAATTTTTGTGCAAATCAATTATAGTACAGCTTTATCTCAGCAGGCCTATCGCATTGCTTAAGGTTTATATGTAGATAGCTGAAGCAAGTCTACAGTGGCAGACAATCTGGATACATTACAATTGTTCAGTTATTATATTTTTTCATTAACAAACAAAAAGCTTTTAATCTCGGATTAGTCTTAAATAGAGAGATGAAGTTTTTCGTGATTCTATGTATAAACGCTGCTACTATTGGAAGGGTCTGTTACAGAGACTGTGGGCGTCAGCTAGTATTTTTCGTAGTATTTATAGTTCCTCTCTTACACAAAATCTGAACAATCTTATATAATAGAAAACAGAACATTTGAGATTTATTTTCAATAACATAATACACGTCGGACACCTTGAGCACTTCTTGAAAACTTTTGTAATTTCATAATTCAGTTAAGTGCTACACGACATTACCGTGAACTAGAGGTATCTACTAAAGAAAAAAGGACAAAAAGTTGAAATTTATCTTAAGTCAACAATAAAAACCATTTACCTATATAATATATGTATGTACTCGGCAAGAATGTACATATTATATACTACGAAAATAACTTTTCCCTTGAGCGTTGCAAAATGTTTCTGCACAAAAGGAAATTATTAAGAGGTCGTTCTTTCTTGTTTCTTATTTGTTACTATGGAAGCCCTTAACTTTGCTTTCAATTTGCAGACCAAAATGTTGAATGATATTTTTAACGACTGTATCTTTTCTAGAGAATATGGCAGGATTTTTGTTATATCAACTTCTTTATGTTGCACTTGTTAAGAAAAATATATTGCAAAGACGTATATTATGAGAAGCCGTGGCCGATGTGCTCTTTGTGTGCACCTTATCAACTTGTCGTCTAGTTAGATAACAAATTGGATGAACTGAAAAAAAAATATATACGTATGCGTTTGAGTGGTGTGTGTGGTATAGGGATGCAATATATTCTCTATCCTTTGTAAATTGCATTTATCTAAGAAATCATTTTTGAAATTAATAAATAATAAATTGCTTTAGTTAGTTTCAGTGACGTACGCAAAAGAGGGGTTGTGAATCGTTATTAGTTTTAATGATGTTCAGTTAATTTTAGGTCAAATAAATTGGGTTAGATAGAAATATGTTTTATTTATAAACGGAATAACCAGCAAAAAATATTTATTTGTAGAAAAAACGCGAAATAAAATTGGGTGGGATGGGGGGGGGGGGTGGCAAGTTTAAAAGCAACAAGTAATTCATTGATGCCGGATATGTTTTCATCATCAAGTTTTTGATATGATTTTTTGTAGCGACTTACGGTAACCAGCACCTGTAGTTGACTTAGTTGAGGAAAGCTCTAGTCCTTTTAAAAGGATTTAGCGAATTTTTCTTGTAAAAATAACTATGCAATTGGAACCGCATGAATTAATTTGTGACTATACAAGATTTTGTTCCACTCCCGGTACTCATAAGTAGATAGTTCATGTTGCAACAATAAAACTATTGTAGAAAGCGACCCTTACCGATTTGCAAGACATAGGACTTTGAAAATTGTTCTTTCTCTTTCTTGCCATCATGCACTTCGAAATGCTCAGCAAAATTTAAATTTCGGAATTTAAGCTCAGTTTGCTTTTTCACTTTATTGAGCCCTGGCTTTGAAAAAGTATATAGATAATTTTAGTTGGTAACGCATTACATTTGCCATTATGAATTTGAACAAACCTCATACATACTTACTAGCTACTGCACTACACAGTAAGCTTTCAACAGATCTTTGAAGCTTTAAAAGAAAGCTTTGAAGCTTTCATTAAAGCTTCTGAGCTTTTAAGTTCGTTGAAATCATTTAACTCGGACCGTAAGTTGCTTGTATTCATTTGGGAGTCTTCAAATAACTAAACGGGAGAGCTTTCAAGACATCTTTGAAGGTTTACAAATACCTTTAAGTAGTTACGCTATGCCGGTACCAGACCACTTTTTCCATACAAAAAGTGCACGGAAAATTCCAACTATCTTGGTGGTTGTGGACCGGATTCTGGGCCACTGAGGAGGATTCCGTCTAGTGGTCTACGTCACAGGGCCTACCTGGGGAATTCCTTTCGTAGCGTCTGGCTGACCAGGAGATGACATCAACTTTTTTTTAGTAATAATTGAAGTTTTTTTTGCTCATGGGGTGCTGCGCCTAAATGTAGGCTTTTTTACTATGATTTTTCTTGAGCGCCTAAATGTAGGCTTTTGGTTTTGAACTAATATTAGTAATAATTAAAGTTAATAGTAGGAAATTTTTCTTCATGCCAATGGATTCTAGATGGTTCGGGTGGGGCTATTAGGAGGATAAAATTTTCATCAGAAATCTTCTATGGGCTCTGGTTTTTGAGATATTAGCGATTTTACCTTTTCAGATATAGTTAATATTATTATTAATTCAAGTTACCCTGGGGAGTTGTAAATATCAGCATGATGTCCCCTTGGATTTGCTGTTTTCTCACTTGAAGATTTCTTAGCGAGGAATTTGTAGATATCATCATTGTCATTACCATTGTCTCGAGCAAATTAAAGCATTGAGAGCACTATTGAGAACTCCCCGTCGAGGTGGAGGAATTACTCGCGTAAGAAGAAGTGATTTTGTAAAGTGGGAGGAAGTAAAAACAACGTTCGCAGACAGAATTCGACAAGTTGTTATTGCAAATTTAAAACATATCGAGCCGAAGCTATTTATGCAAGACGTTGCTAAATTAGACCACTAGACGGAATCCTCCTCAGTGGCCCAGAACCTGGTCCACAACCACCAAAATAGTTGGAATTTTCCGTGCATTTTTTGTATGGAAAAAGTTGTCTGGCACCGGCATAGCGTAACTACTCCTTTAGAGTTTTATAAATAGCCTTGAATCTTTTCAGTTCCCTGAGAGTATACAAGTTGTATCGAAAGCTCTAATCCCAAGTCTTATTTATATCATAGATGGCACAAGAACTAGATGTCGCATGGCATACTAGAGCAGAGTATACAGATTATGCCGAAAGCAAATGTTTGTATAATACTAGTTTTGTATACATTTGATCGACTTCCTCAACAATTCAGATACGAAAAAATATGAATCACTCGACGTAGATATACATAATTTCAAATATTGTGGTCCATTCCGGAATAGACCATCCAGCCATATAAATTTTGTGTACTATTTTGGTACTGCATGCGACATCTTGTTCTTGTGCCATCTATGCTTATATTTACTCGGTGACCTTTAAATCTTTCCAGTTTTTAAGAGATCTTTGAATGTTTCAAGAAGCTTTGAAGCTTTTAAGGTCCCTGACAATATATCAGTTGAATCTAGCCTGTTTGGTGTGCTCGACCGTATAAAGTTCAGGTTTTCTCAGATACATATCAAAGCTGAGACAACTTACGTTTAGATATGAAAACCTTGAAAAAAGTGGTCCGAATTAAAACCACCTAATGGCTCTATACATTCTCTCTTTCTCTCTCTGCTGTATTATGCCACATAAGCTCTTCGCAACATATATTACTGATAGTTTTCTTTAGCTGAATATATAGTTAAAGAGCTTTGAAAAGTGATCGGGGCTTATATGGAGATTTTCTTATCTACTTATATGTTGTCTTTGGTCAAAGTATAGGATTCGCTGTGAAAACAAGAAAGGTTCGCGAAGATGATAGAGTTTGCCGATGGCAGTCTGAAAGTACTGGAAATTGATACCGGTAACAAACTGTGTAATTTTCATTTCTGCTTAAAATCTCTTCCAGAGCTTCTTGTACACCATATAGAATTTCTTGATACGCCACTGATTACTTCTCGTATTTGTTTTTTATTTTTTTACAAAATTCTATTAATTTTTTTTTGGATGTGTGTGCGTTAATTTTATAGAAAATTTCCATTTCCATGAAAAACTAAATTCATTTTCTTAACTCGTAGTAGAGAGTTTCACTCTGAACCAGTGCAAGTTGCTGCAAGTTGTATAGTTTCTAGAGTTACATACTCTCATGAATTTAAACAGAAAATTATTTCGAAAGACTTGAATTTTCAAACGCAGATGATGCTCACATTTCTGCCGTAAGGGAAACAAATATACGAATTTTAGACTACATACATGTAAGTACTATATGTATGGCAAATAAAGTCAGTGCAAAAATTAAGTTAGATTCTAGACTTGGTCCATTTATATTTCAGACAAGGTTGCCAAGTTATGGACTTTACCCACAGCTACCATAAATGTTCTTCTTGTAAGTTTTACTTACACTTCAGTTTGTTTAGAAACATATTCTCTAAAGCAAAAAAAAAAAAACAGAAAAATAAATAAAACTGGTTACAGAGATCCTTGGAAGAAATCTTATGTGTGCTTTTCAATTTTGTTTATCGTTGAGAAGCTTCTGGTCTTTCAGTTTTTTTCTATTATGTGCATTGCAAAAATGCTCCAAGAATAATTTTTCACAGAGGCTTCATGTATGTATTTCATTGGCGCTCTTTTTGTGAGAGTATTTATGTGAGATAGATAATTCTGTGCACGTTTCAAGTTTTAAAAATTATTTACATGTTTCTCACGTCCTTGAACTGTAGTTCAGTGAACGTTGTAAGAGTATCTGACAAAAAAAAAACCCCTAATTGCTTTAAAGGATATCAAAAATTCTATGTGCGCAGAATTTCGAATCGCCTGAAGTGAACTGCGCGTCTATTGCTTTTTTATATTCCGTAGTATTTTGAAATCTTGCAAGCAAAAATTTGCGAGAGTAAATTTAGGAAAAAGAGTTTTTTTTTGCTGTGGGCGAATAAAATTGAACGTTCGTCTTCTTCTTCATTGGTGGAGTAATTAGCATCTAGCAAGTCCATAACCCACTACGGACAAAAAATGCAATCAAGTTGATTATACTGTCTGGCTGGCTCAGATTTTTTTCCATAATGAATAATGAAATCAACATTTTCCTGATTTTTGACGAACCGGGTTAGAACATCGGTTACTAAATATGCGAGAAGAACAACTGTGTATTCAAACGAAGACGTTGATGTATAGACCAACACTGAACAGCCTTCGTAGAACATTCATTGAAATGAAATTTAGTTTTTAACATCGCATTTGACGCAAGAATAACAATATGAAAGGTACTAACCCCGAAAGGAATACCGAAGAGTGTAATACCCTTGATGAGATATTCCAATAGTACTTCAAGAAAGAGACCTAAGCGGATATAAAACGAGAATTGATCCCCCCTCCACCATACTAATTATTGCCAAACTAGATAAAATAATGATAAAAGTAAACTAAGCATCTAGAGCAATCCAGGTGAATACTAATAGGGCAATTACGCAGAGGACATTGCTCTACTAATCCACTGTTCAGCGATATACAGAACAGGATCAACACATGCTAGAGATATAAAAGTTGCCCAAAAAATAAATACTATAGCATACATTGTCATCAGTAATACCACAATTGAGGAAGTATTAGAGTTCAACTACCTTGGAATTTGGACGGATGGATGGATTGAAAAGAGGTTGAGCCCCGGGAGAGGACTCTGGAACTTAGGCCACAGCAAGGCCCATTGTTCACCCTCGAGGCTTATGAGCAATAGATCATAAGTCCTAGCCGGACGCTTTAACCAAATTCAGTATTGGCCCCCAACCCTCCGTGCATGGTTCGTGCAGTCCCATCAGGAGGTGTGAGCCAAGGCATCTGTACCGCTTTCCGGAGAGAGCCGGACAGTGACACAAGAAGTGAGTCACAGTTTCTGGATCATCTTCGCATACTCTACATATAAGATCATCAACAAGTCTCATCTTGTGTAGGTGACCCCTGAGAAGAGAGTGCCCCATGACAATTAACACAAGTGTTCTCAGAGTTGGCTTGCTCAGTCCCACTATTTTTTCGTCAGATTTGGATTAGGTTTGCCCCACAGCTCCTTAGCACTTCTGCCTGAGGGATTATCCAGCCAAAGGCGACTTTGTTAGCAGTCAGCCCAGGCCGAAATTTTAGATGTAAGACTGTTTGGTGCAATCTCGATTGTAGAGGAGCTAGCTCATCTGCCCTCCCGTTCCCGCTGATATCGCTGTGACATGGCACCCACACAACGAGTATCCTTGGAGGTTACGAAAGGTTTCGACAAGGCCTTTAGAGCTGCTTGGTTGTCCGAGCAGATGGCAATCAACTTATTTACCGTATCAGCGTTGAGGAGATATCTTCACGCTTCGAGAATAGCGTTGATTTCCGCCTGAAAGCCCGTAACATGGCTTTCGGGTGTAGGGCGATTTCCATATGAGACTCCTCACAGAAAATACCTGCTCCGGTATTTTCTTCAGTTTTGGAGTCGTCTGTGTAAACAATAGGGTTTGTAAGTGATTGAAGGACAGAGTGGGACCCCCAATCTGCCCTAGATGGAATTATTGATTTAAATTCGCGTTTTAGTATAATCTCCAGCAGGAGGTCGCTCTCCCTGCCGATGTGAGGAATAATGGATTGTACGTTCTCAAAGATGGATTCGTGCGGAACTCCTGCTCCAGCGTGAACCTAGCTCTGATTGAGATGTAACCTGAGCGCTGCGATTGATGTTCCCTTCTTGATATGTATCTGCACGGGATGTATGTTGAGGATAACCTCGAGAGCTCGACTGCAGGTTGACTTGAGAGCTTCGCTTACGCTAAGAAGGCACAGTCTCTGGTATTTACTACAAACGAAGAAGTAAATAAGTGAATGGATGAAAAAGCAAAAACGGCTTTTGAAAAACTGTATCCAGCTTGGAACTCGCCACATATTATGAAGAGAAAAAATATTCAACTACATATAATGAGTGAATGATTGAAAATAAAGTCAAAATTAAGAATTAAAGTGTTTTTAAATAAATGCATCAAAGGATGATATGGAGGAAAGTCTGACAAAATAATTTATGAACATAGAGCTCTGGTTAATTATGCACCAAGAATCAAATAGCAACCCAGATAAATTGAAAGGAATGAAAATTGAAAACACTGAAAATTGATAGATCATGCACCACAAACAATCACGCGATAGGGATCAGAATAGAATTCAAATAGAATGACCATGAACAACATAAATAAAGAGGCAGACAAAAATGGGAAAACATGGAAAAAATTAAAAGAATACCTTAAAAGAAAATCCGATGGAGAGGCTATTTTTTTAGGCTTTTCCCAAGAGCAGTGAAGCAGCAAGAGAAAACTGGTTTTGGATCAAATTGATCTTACTAGAAAAAAAATGTTGTTTACGTTAGAATACAGGTCCGAATTATTGAGCAAACAGTAAATAGAGAAATCATTTAGAAGCAAAATGCATCGAAAATCTTCTACTTGAAGAACATCTGTTCCTTATACATGTCGACAGATTTTCAATTTCGTCAAGAAGAAAACGTCAAGAAATTTCTCTTGGAGATGACTTCTCTATTATGCACAGTCAATGCTGCTTAGTGTTAGAATACAACATGAGAAATTGTCAATGAAAATTTGTGTAAAGTTTTGTGTAAAGTTTCCGACCTCAACATGAAGATGGCAGCACTCGCAAGCAAAATTTGGGGAATGCGTTTGCGCATGCTTTTAGCTGGATTACATTAATAACATCGATACCGGCGGGATTGTCGTCAAACGCCGAACAAAACGCCGAACAAAACGCCGAGCAAGTTACATTGAACGTCTGCACTGGGCGGCAGAGCCATACATTAAATTTGCCGGGTTGCAATAGAATTATTTTCTTTTCCTTCAACTCCTTATATTTATAAATCCTTTTCATGTATTTGCAGAAAATCGAATATCATTTCATTTTTTCATGTTTTTCCATAATAGATTTAGATCTTGCATGTTGGCAGGTATGGAGCGCTAGCGGCTACGACACGCCGGCGTGGGTAATGTGATGCATTTCATACATGCAGTACTGTCTCTAAATATTTTTGACATAAAACGACGACCACGTCGCCGTCGGCGTTGTTAATGTAATTCAGCCTTTTGAAAGGCACTCACCAACATTTCAGCCATTTTTGAGGCACAGTTGTTGTTTGACAATAATTGTGGCTTTTTGTGAAAATAGAAAAGTCAAGTATCGAGTCATTAAATATTTATTTGGTTTTGAAAGGCAATACGCCTACGCAAATCAAAGACGAGTTGGACGCTGTGTACGGAGACTCTGCACCATCATTTACCACCATGAAATTTGGGGCAGCAGGATTTAAATTGGCCGTACAAGCTTGGATGATGACTACGAATGTTCGGGATGTCCAAAAACTGCAACCACTGACAATAACATCGCTCAAGTTCACCAAATGGTGCTAAACAGCCGTCGAATTAAAGTTTGAGAGATAGCAGATACTATGAACATGTTTGTCACATATTTCATTAAGATTTTGGCATGAGAAAGCTGTTCGCGCATTGGGTGCCGCGTTTGCTCACTTTTGACCAAAAATCCAGACGTCAGTTTTCATGGCGAAAATCCACGAATTACGGTTTGACTTGACCACTCTTCTTACTCACCAGATCTAGCTCCAACTGACATTTTTATGTTCCCTAAAAGCTAAAAGATTCGCTCGGAGGACAGAGATTTTTGTCGAAAGAGGAGGTCATCATCAGGGTTGCCAGAAAATTTTTAGACATATCGCCATATTTCTCTAAAAAGGTAGCCCAAAGTCGCCTAATCTCTATTAAACGTAGCCCAATTTATCGCCAATTCCATTTATGTGGCCCTCTATAATATACATATATTTAAAAGCTTATATTTTCATCAAATAAATTGCACATTTCAAGATAATCAAAAACCGCCCACACTTCTTCTTTTTCAGGAAAAGCTAGCACGATTCATATGTGAATCAGGACTAAGATTGCAGCAGAAGTAATCATAAGCGAGAGCCCACACGCTGCTAGCATGCAACACTTTTCAGAATGAATTGCATTCGGGGGTGGAAAATTCTATGTTACACTTTTTTAAGCTGCAGCACGGGCAGCATACCAATACTACTACAGGCGAATACTTTCAGTCATTTTGAGATTTTGATATTTCTGATTGGATGACTGTGCAGTGCAGTTCCTTACCTGCGATTTGAGGTGATGATATAATAATTCCATTCTCATCACGTGCTGTGTATTTGTGATACAGTTATTATTTATATGTAGCTTGATTGAACACGTACACACAAAAATTCGGTATCATATTAAGAACTACCGCTCAGTAAAATTATTGTGATGACACATCTGGGCATAAGTGTAGTGTACTACGTGTGGGTTCGACCTAAGACGAAAATAATGCAATCTATTAAAAAATGATGGCGACTCGCGCGGATTTTCTGCTGCCAAAGTTGAGGTCGAAGTAGCCCAATTGGCAAGAAATCGTCCAATCTGGATACCCTGGCCACAACCTTCGTAAACAACTATTTTGCAGAGAGAAAAACGCCGAGTACTATTTGGACGGATTGATGAGATGGGAGCATCGCTGGGAGAAGTAAATAGACTTAAAAGGAGACTACGTAGAAAAATTAAAATTAATTTGAAGAAAAGTGTTTTTTTGTTAGGTTGGAAACTTTTCAGAGAACCTTCGTAGCGCACTCCAAATAGATTCTTTTCTAGATTTTATTAAGCCTCTTCATCTTTTCATTTAATTCCAAATCGATGTTTTGCATAATAAATTGAGTGACGCTTTGATGACATAATGAAAAAAATGTTTATCCTCATCATGCAGCAATCTAAAAAGAAAAACAAATTCAATTGCACACGCACATACAAAGCTCTGCACTTGTTTGCTTTAATTAAAAACGTATTAAAACCTCGATGATTATACGCCAAGGAATCTAAAATGTTTTTGCTCTTGTTGTTGTCAATGACCGATGTGACGCCACTACCCCATTTTTCAATTTCCCACTATTATGCGAGCCATTTTATAGAGGATGAAAAAACTCGTACAAATTGTACATCGATTTTAATGATAAATGTCAGTGGAGAAAACCCGGTATGTATGTATGTGTGTGTGTGTGTGTTGTTGAATTACCACTTTTTAGGAAAACTGTTTTTGTTACGTGTAATTTATAACACAAGTCGAACATCTTTTGAGAGAGAGAGAGTGAAAAATTAAGAAGTTTTATGACAGTTTTGTGAATTTCTGTTACAAAACTGACTTCTTATGATTTATGACGGGATAAAAAAGTTTTCTTAAATTCAGAGCATCATGTGCACACAAAAAAACAAACATGAGGTTGTCATGCATAATTTAGATGATCGTAAAAGTGTTATAGCGATAACACAATTTATGAAATGCAATATTTGTTGTTGACGTTGCAAGAGGTTATTAAAAACTCAACTCAAGTTGTAAAAACATTTTATTTCTGTTGTTTTTATCGGTCGACAATAATCAAGTGGGGTGTTTATCACTTATGAAATATAAAAATTTTTCGCGGGTAAATTGGGAGTGTGCGCTTTTTTTATTCGATTTTAAATTTTCATTGCGTTTTGTAATGAAAAGTAACCAACAACTTCTATTCTGTCTGGCTTGTTGCCAAATAACTCTCCAATGCATTCAACAAAAAAAAATTAATTTAGCTATCTTCAATTAGTTTGGCATAAAACAGTAAAGCAGTAAAACGAAAATTAAAAAAAAAAAGCTGAAACTTCAGAAGTATTTATTAGGTGTTTTATAGATAGCAATGTCCTGATGTTTGTAAAGATTTAGCTTTTCACGAATTTTTTTCTCGCAAAATTAAAGGTGTTTGAAAAAAAACCTTTTAAGGGTATTATCGGGCATACATTGAATTTCTTAATAATTTTTTGACAGCGAAAAAAAAACAAAATGGCGGCTCCACAGCCATCTTCCCGGGACATGTTTCGGAGCAACTTTGACGCGCTTGGTGGCGACCTCCATTTTCAAAGGAAAAAAAAATTTCTCGCACGGGACCTTTTTTCTCTTATTCTAGAGGGTTTAACCTATTTTTAAGCCAAAAAAAAACAACGATTTTTCAAAAAATTTATAGTGGCGTTACCCCTTAAGTCATTTCCTTGTGCATAGCAAAAGGGCCCTTATTAATTCTGGTGATTCCAATTTTAAGCAAACAGCTCAATCGCAATAGATATATGTATGAGCATCATCCGCATACATTTATATATTGCAAAAATTGTAATGGTAAATCATTAATGTATAATGAAAAATAAAAAAAATAGAGGAGATCAAATAGAACCTTGTGGAACTCCACATTACAATTTGTTTTATGAACACCCTTTTAACAAGGAAAAAATATTCAGGCGCGTCTCTCATGACGAACGTTATCATTCAATTGAGAAATTCCATAATAATACTATGGATGCATACATGCTATACACATACATATGATTGTTTTTTGTGTACATATGTATACTCTAAATTTCACTGTTTAGAAAAGAATAAAGAGAGATCTGCAAAAATATGTGATTTGTAAATATCAAATCAAAAATTCCAAAACTTTTTAGTTGCTAAAGTTAACTAAAGGGTTACAAGTTTTGAAGATTACAAGAACCGAAGTAGTACTGTACAAAAATTTAAATATTTTTATTTCATATATAAAATTCGTTAAAAGAAAACTCAAAATGATAAATTCTCACAGGATCAAAAAAGGCTAACTTCTTTTAATCAATGAATGGAAGGAAGGAAGGGTGCAAGAAGATTATCCAACGAAATTTTGGGTGTTAAAACAAAAAGGTTCACATTTCAAAAGAAATCATAATATATAATACAAAAATTTATTTTATTTTGTTTTTTTTTTTTTAAAGAAGACAATAAATATTTGTATTTGTTCAAGAAGGAATTTATTTGGGATTCTCCGGTATATAGCAAAAGCTAAAAAATGTTTTTAATTTGTTATTTCATCACACAACCCATTATATGTTTGGTGACAAGTTTCAAGTCTTGGTTTGACGCATCAACAGGTTCCAAATAGCGAAATTGAGTAACTTGAAAAACAAATGTCAAAATAGAACAAAGAAAAGAAATGAAAAAAAAATTGAGAAAAATAGAAAAAAAAATTTGATTAAAAAAAATTTTAAATATTTTAAAAAACTAGATTCATTCGAAACGAATCGAACCTGTGTTCCCCCGCAGTGGGCTGGAAAAATAAAAAGTAAAAAATACAGGTTCGATTCGTTTGTTTCGAATGAATCTGGTTATTTAAAAATTTTTTAAATTTTTAAATTTTTATTAATAAAAATCTTTTTTTTTCTATTTTCTCAATTTTTTTCATTTCTTTTCTTTGTTCTTTTTTTTCATTTCTTTTTCAAGTCACTCAACTTCGTTATTTTTGTCACCAAAAATATAATGGGTTGTGTAATGAAATAACAAATTAAAAACATTTTTTAGCTTTTGCTATATACCGGAGAATCCAAATAAATTCCTTCTTGAACAAATATAAGTTTAACCCGGTAAAAATCCTAAAGAGTAATCTCTATCTTTATTTCATAAATATTTGGGAAATTTATTTCTTAATAATTATCAAAATTCCCTCTCTTACGACGCGTGCTGCTGGCATTCTTCTATTCTTACATTGCATACAAACCTAATTTGAAACAAGAAAAACTGGAATATGATATACATGTATATATTTACTATCTCGCTCTTAATCCCCCCCCTGTATCTTAAAATATTATTTACACAATTTTGTCAACACCCTTGAACAAAACCAACCCCATTACCCCTTCATACATACTTTCGTTCGAACATAACAGAATTATTCCAAGTCTGTAAGTTTCCTTTAAACTTGAATGTTTTTTAGATCAATGCACAATCAAACTGTAGAGGGGGTAGGTATAATAATCCTAATTCAATCTTAGAAATACTTTTAAGAAAACACATATATTCCTATATTCCACATACATAAATGCATAAATATGTATGCTGGGAGCACCTTTACTATCTCATAAACATTCATAGAATTCCTAGAAATCCTACAAATCAATCAGATATTCACAGACCCTTTCGATTTCCGGGTCGATTAATTCCGGTGTCTTTCGAAGTGTAAGGTTTTCTTGGATGGAGAAGATTTTCCTTTCTATATGGGATAATTGAAAAATAAATGGTATGTGGAAATCACATCTGTTGCTACTTTTACCACCACACCATCCACTTATGGATTATTGAAAAAGTTCTTCTTGCATTAATTTAAAGATTTAAATTTGTTACACTTGCAAGAAATCGAAGACAATTTATGTGGGTTATGCTGTCACAACTGATGCTACTTGTATTTTAGATAAACAAAAAATTATTATTATTAGTAATGCGATGATGACACAAATATAAAATGAAAATTCAATTGAAATAAACGAATTTCAGCCACGATGAAACCATTTAAGTCATTTGTTTTACTCCTTACAGGATATGGAAGTGTAAACCTTCTGTTCTTCCGGGATTTTTTCTTTTCAAGAGTAGAAACTATTTATATTTAATTTATTGTTCTTTTACTGCCTTAATACGATTTAACTGATGCTTCTCCATACTCCTTCCACAAAAAAATAGATTTTGCTGAACATAAACTCTAACATAAGTTGAAAATTATTATACAGGGTTTCGGGAGTATTTTTGGCCGGGGTCATAATCAGAAGTTGTGACGAACAAATAATGAAGGCAAGGCAACCTCTTTCAAGAAATCTTATGAGGACTTTGATATTTCTTTTTTTTTATGGATAATGTACAATTTGTTTGATCCTATTCAGTTTACGGTTACGTCAATTTATTGAAAGGAAACATGTAGAAATCAATTTTCCGGTTATTAAAAAGGATAATGCCCATTTTAGGCCCGACATGAACAGACATGAGATATATCTTAAACGATGCATTATGATACTCTGAATATATTTTATTAACCCTTTGCACTCTGTTGTCGCCGCAGCGGCGACATTTAGAAGAAACATTGTTTTTTTTATTTAAATATATATATTTTTTTACCATTTTTTGTGGTTGTGTTCGACATCGAGGCACATCTTTTAATGGTGTTGGTTTTTAGGAGAGGGGCTCGCATCCAGCGGGGCAGGAGGGCAAAGTTTCAACTTCTTTTGCTTATAACTCCGTATCGAAAACGCGCACAGAGCTCATTAAGAACTTAAATGAAAGCTACCATCGGGGGCTACAAGCGGTCGATAAGAGGTGGTTAGGGTGGGGTCGCTGGTAGGCCAGGGGGCGGAATGGAGGGAGCCTAAATCTCAATTTTTCGTCTTATACATGTACAAAAAAGATTGCAGGTGTAATCTCCGAAGACACTTATCTGATTTACTTGATTTCAAAACGGTTTTTAGACAATCGCCTAGAAGGACAAGCAGGGTACTACGTTTTTTGATTTTATTGGTGGGGGAGGGGAAACGGTGGGGGTATTTAGTTTTACGCTAATAACTCAGACATGTCTGCTCGGACCATAGCGGTGCGGGTACTCAAAATCGATATAAAAACATATTAGAATTTTTTACAGGGGGGGGGGGGGGTGTTCTTCCAATTTGTCATATCGCATATCAAATGAAAGGTCTCACTGAGTACTGTCGAGTGGGTTTATTTTTTTCCAATTAAAAAAACTTCATCGAGACGTTTTTCCGCTCAAGAACCCATTTTCATACAGCTAAGCCCCCTTCCGCCCAGTTCCTACATTTCGCATATATTTGATCAGTTCTTACTTTTAACGGCATTAGTGCCCGCTGTGAACAAATTTTTCATGGGAAATTTTTTCCCCGACGACCATTTTTCTACTTCAAAAGGACGCATTTCTTCTCTTTTTTCGATTATCTCAAACAATTTTCATCGCACGCAAAAACTAAGTACATATACACCTTGAGACCAGTAAATTTTCCAGGAAAAACTTGAAATCAGGTCGAGGTATCGTTGATTTTATATTGGATCGAGGCATTGTTGTCTGCCTCGAATATGCTTAAAATTTATAAAGAGAAAATTTCCAGCAAATTTTTCACTCAAAAAATAATCAAAAGGATTTTTTGAAGCTTAGTATATTTAGCTGAATTATGGGGTGGAAATGGATTTATACACTTCACTTATACACACTTAAATAGAATAGAATAGATGTTTTTAGGGCATGAAAAAAATTCCAGATGTTTACTGGGCGGGAAGGGAGGGAGGACTAAATTTGACTAATCTAAGTCATTTTCAAATATGCATTTTTTTATGCAGTTTGAGTACCGACATGCCTATCCGGCGAGACAAAATGGCTTAGCTAAAGCGGCCAGAGTAAAATGACCGTTATTTCCTCCATCCACCCCCTGATCAAAAAACGTAGTATATAATCGACGATGTAAAATTAGGAGAACCGTTTTCAGTCAAATTAAATCGGTTTCTTTTTGTGGGATCTTCAGGGTTTTCCATTTTTGCATATGTATGGTGGAAAAAATCGTGATCTCGACACCACCGTAGACTCCGCCCCCTTCCCATCGTGGACTTGAAATTCATACCAGTGATAGCCCCCGCTGGAAACTTTCATTTAAGACCTCAAACTTTGAGCAACGCCACTTCCTTCATGAACTATAAGCATTTGAAGTTAAAACTTTGCCACTTCGCCCCCTCCGAGAACTTACGCCTCCCGATAAAATGGATAGGGGAAAGAAGCGCGCAAACCAGAAGTATGTAAATACCAAGTTTGGTAAAAAAGTGTTCTTTCGAAATTACCCCCTCCATTTTCGAAATCCGAAATCGAAAGTACCCTATGGAACAATTAATTAAGTTGTGAATCCAATTACATAAGAATCATAGTTTGTTGGTTAAAAAGCGTAGGAGGAGATAGATTTCTACGAAAAGACGAAGTGGATTGGGGTGAAAAAATAGCTTTATTTTAATCTCGTGTTTGCAAAGAACCGCTACGTCGACGAAATTTGCCACCCAAACAAAACATGTTCACAACATACCGGTAATGCATTCGCAAGAAAGAATATATATATATATATATGAAAAATGAAGGAGGGGGGTATATGAGCCAAGTCCCAAAAAATCTTTTTGTAACAGTAAAAACGTCCACATGAAGTTTACAGGATCAAAACTAGAACCTCCACTCGATTACACAGTCTTTCCTGTTTAATTTGATACCCAAAACGCCCCATTTCGGACAACCCCTCGGGGGGTAAATGCCCCCCCCCCCCTCCTCAAACCCAAGACAAATTTTTCTTCATCTATCTTATTCTACCGAATACCAAAAATTCAACTAAAAAATCGCATTCCTCTATGGCCATCCCACGTAAAGTTATTTTTTTTATGAATTTTTAATTCACTGTATACCGTAAAATCCTGAAGTACTATTATTAACAATATTTATTTTCGTTCAGTGCTGCTATATTTTTTTGTAAAAGATATAAAGCATTATGCTTCATTCTTCATTTATATTAGAAAAATCAGTTGCTTCGTTCTCGAGATATGATTTTTTGAAAATGACGTTTCATTGTAAAATCACGTAGTTTCTAACCTCTCTAGCGGGAGGTGGGGCATGGTAAGAGGAAACAAAAAAATAGGTGTCAGCTCTTTTGGTATCCTATAGAAACTGTAAAAGTTTCATCCAAATCTGGCGTTATAAGCTCACATTCAACACATACAAAAGCTAGACGACATACGGACGATTATATTTCAGAGTAGCTGGTAGCCCATAGTCAAAATGGTTCGGAGTGCAAAGGGTTAGGGCTTAGGGGGAAGTCAAAATGTTATCTAGTTCATTTTGAAAAATCTAGTACAGAATCAAATTCCTTAGGTCCTGAGAAGAGGTTTGAGTACCCATACTCTTATACTCGGAGGCTTAAATAGCCAAAACCATACTCATTTGTGTAGTATTTCCCGCTTTTATATTCTTTTATATTTTAACTGAGGTACTAGATTTGTCGTTAGGTGCTCTAACTCGGTAGGGTTATGTCCGATCGAAAAAAGGGTTTCATTATTCGCTTGAGCTCATTACATGCTACAATTCGTAGAAGAAATTTCTTCTATACATACTTTTAGGATGGGGTGTAGGAACACCGGCGTGGTGGGAGCGGGTGAGAGGGGGTGGTTCCAATACGGGATGTTGCATATCAAATTACAAGTCTCGCCGAGTACTATCGGGTGGTGTACTTTTTTTTCCAATTCAGAAAACTTTCTCGGGACTTTTTTTATGCGGAAAACCCATTTTCATGCACTTAGGTCATATATCTACACCGCAGTTACTACATTTCGCATATATTTTTGCATTTATTTCTGTCATGGCCATTAATGTTCTATTGTGAACATTTTTCACACAGGAAGTCATTTTCCACGACACACCAATTCCGCGCAATCACGAGAAGTAGAAAAGTCCACTTTTTACCCAAGAAAGTCGCTCAAGCTAAATTTGATCGCCAAAGCTTTCCCCCGCTTAATTGCAATAAACATTGTTAACAAAAAATATATTCAGAGTATCATAATGCATCGCTTAAGATACTCTCAATATCTGTTGATGTTATACGTTATCGACTAAATATGGGATTTTTTAAAATGGGATTAACCAAAGACAAAACTAATTTTATAATTTTTTGAAAATTATTTCTTTTTTAGAAAATACGGTCAACAGGAAAAATAACAAAAGAATACAGATGTTTTATAATTATATTCATTTAGCTACTTTGAAATGTTCTTTAGAATCAAAATTGTGCTGACGAATGCTTAGGTCACATCCCCTGAGGGCCCAAGCGATTTTCGACCTATCAGTATTCTGGGTTTTGTGTCCAAGGCGCTTGAGAAGCTCATGCACGAACAGATCTTAATTTACTTGGAATCAAACCAATTGCTCATCCCGTGGCAGTCAGGATTTAGAGCTGGACACAGCTGCAATTTTGCTTTATTGAAAGTAACTTCCGACATTCGTAGACCTCTTGGTAAGAATCACCTGACAGTCCTGACACTCCTGGATTTTTTTAAAGCCTTCGACAACGTCAACCATTCCAAGCTCCTCTCCATGTTTTTCGACAAGTTCAGTTTTTCTTCATCCTCGGTGGCACTTATCAGAAGCTTTATTACTGGACGATCTCAACAAGTCAAAGTCAAAGATTTACTTTCAAGAAGGTTGCCTCTCACTTGTGGGGTACCTCAGGGTTCAATATTGTGCCCTTTATTGTTCAGTATGTAAATAAATGATCTGCGCAATGTAATAGAAGACTAAAAAATACACTTGTATGCGGATGACGCTCAGATATATTTGAATAGGCTGGTTGGCCTTATTGAGAATTGTGTCGAGAGAATCAACTCAGAGTTGAAGAGAATCTCTGAGTGGTCCAAGAGGCATGACTTACTTTTAAATTCCAACAAATCAACTTACATGATTTTAAATCGCGAGAGGCTTGATGTCTTCAATTTTGAATTCCATCACTTTACCTTGCGTTACCTTTGCTCGAAATTTATGAATTATCCTCAACTCTTCTATGACTTGCTGTGACCATATTAAAAATACATTAGGTAAAATTTATGGAATACTTCGAAGGCTGTGGTTGTCTGCGGGGATTCTCTGTCCTGCTCTTCGTTCCAAGCTAATGAAGACTCTTCGGTTGCCTTATTTCACAAGTGGAAGCATTGTCTTCCCACACTTGGATTCGATCTGTAAGCGGAAGCTGAATGTCGCTTTCAATGACTGCATCCGTTTTATTCATGGATTGAGAGGATACGATCACATTTCTCTCTTCCGTATTTCTCTGCTGGGTATGTCTCTAGATGCTTATCTGATACTGATAATTTTGCGCTTTCTTCATAAGATCATCTACACCAGGCGCACCAGCTATCTATTCTCCGACATCAGCCTTTTAAGCACTGACAGGTACCTAATGCTGCGGGCTCCCCGTTATCAACATCGAATTTTGGAAAGCTCTCACCTTGTTCAGGCTGCTCGTCTTTGGAAGAACAGTCTTCCGGCAGATTTGCAGCTCACGAGCTCTGCCAGTTCATTCATTCAGAGTGCTGCTGACTCGTCATCTGTTCTCGGATGATGGTCAGGCGGACTGACATTGTGCTTACACTCCATATTGCGTTTTTATTTTCGTTTTTATTTTTATTATCACTTTTCTCTTCCATCACTTATGTCCTCTGGTCTTGTATGCTCTTTCTCTCCCTGCACTGCTACTAGTTGTCGCTATGGCCTATTTTAATCTTCAATTTTTTGCTGGTTTTTAATTTCTATTTTGCTCCTTACTATAATTTTCTATTTTTGCTTTGCTTATTTCTTATGATTGTATTTTTTTTTTATTTTAGCTTTAGTCTTTTATTTTTTTTGTTCTTAGTTTAATATTAATATGAATTTAGTATTTGCTTTTGAAATTTACCAACTAAGTTTTGTATCATCAAAAGATTGCAATATCTTAGATACCTTTAACCATTAAATGATTTGAACTGAATTGAATTGAATAGATTAAAAAATAATGATAAAATCCAAAATGTCTTCCAACAATTTCACACTCTTCTGATAACAGCACAAAAAAAAAAGCACAAATCAGTTGAAATAACAAAATTTAATTAGTTTTAATTAAAAATAGTCATAAAGAAAGGATCACGATTTACTTTCACCTCTTACACTTGAATACAAAAACAAGTTGCCAAGTATCTCTACTACCTACTCTCTGCGATTTCATTAAAATTAAATTCGAAATTGAAATAATTCTCGTTTTTGATTACGGTAGAACATTACCCGTGTATAAAATCAAAAATAAATTTGTTTTCCCTCAAGGGGATTTTCACGATGACAACATTTGCCCGGGCGGATGGCATCTCATCTCTGAATTGTCAAAGGGATTGGTGAGAAATTTGTTTGTTATATGGGGGTCGGAAGGAACGGAGCAAGCCTCTTTAAGAAATTTTCATATTTCTGAATATTGTGCAATGCTATGGAGGTAGGGTCTAGGTACACATTCCATTTCAATGTAGTTTAGTAAATTTCAGAAACGATTTGGCACGCTATAAGTGTTGATAATCTTGAAATATTTCTTGTTTATGATAATGAAATTGTTTCGATTAAATATTCGTAAAGCCGTGGATTTTTCCCCTAAAACAAAAGAAAGAAAAAAACAAAGATTCTCGTTCTTGTGGATTTTGTTTTCCTTTTCGGAAAATTAAAATCATTATAAAGAGAATGGGGGTGATGACAAATGATTTCGATTAACGCGTAAAATCTTTTTAAATTGAACTACGAAATTGTTTGCTTTAATTAACGTTGGCGATTTTTTCGGTTTTATTTATTTTTTGTTTACTGAGATGAGACGGAAGGCAACCCATAGAGGAATATGTGATTTTTTTTGTGATTGTCTACTTTGTAAGATATTGCATCAAGATTAATTTAATATCACAAAATTATTACTTTTATTTAAATTCAAAAAAATGTCAAGGTTCCTCAAGGCTCTGTTCTAGGTCCCATGCTGTAAAATTTTCCCATTAGCGAAATGTTTATATTTGTAATTTTCAATGAAAAGGAAAAAAAACAGAATTTTATATCTTTTTTTCTTGAAGTAGAATTACTGGAGGAGAATAGGGAATTATTCAAAATTGTGGCAATAGTGCTGGTGCTAGAATAATTGCTTACAAAAAACTAAAAATTGAAACATCATAGGAATTGCGAGAGAAAAATAAGAAGAGAAACATTACAGAAAGCAAGTACAGGGTAGAGTTAGTGTTTAATTTTATTTTGATGAAATCTTAAGGTTTTATAAAACCAAAAATGATGTAGATTCCTCAGCAATATAATCTTGATTGAATTCCTCAGCAAGAGAGGGGTGGGAAAGGGGTTATAAGATAATCAAACAAACATTTGGCAGCAACTTACATGAATTTTGTTGATGAGGATCCCTCGCCGAGGCACCTCTGAGAGGTTCCACTATGCCACCGGATTCTAGCTAGCCGGTCTTAAAACATAGGCCTCATCGCTGCGGGCGCCCAATATGTGACTCGTCGCACGACCCATGAAAGGCATTTCCTATCAATAATGCCAGGCAAATGCGCAGGATTGCCCAGGCCGATTTGATCTACTTGAAATATGACGAATCGGAGGAACATCTCTGAAGTTCCGTCAGTCTTTGATCAGACCTCGACATCATTCTCCGTGCCGGAACGCAAAGGTGTACCGACAAGCTGGTAACCTAAAAAATCAAAGTCGGCCAGTACCCCTCTGCCTTCTTTCACCGAGATTAGCAAAGCTTCCCCAGCCATAACATCTCGCTCTGATCTCCGACCGACGCTTGTTCAACGTTGTGTCTCCAAGGCGTCGTGGAGGTAGCGACGTGACAGATTTTCTTCCTTAAATTTGCAAAGGCTTTATGCAAGTGGAATTCCTACGACAACCTATCTGCCGTTACCATGTAGGAGGAGTTCTGACGCATTGTCAGGCGAAGGATTGGGGTAAAACGTGTCTATTGTCGTCCAAAAGGTATGCCGACCGCTAGACAGCGAGGGTCATAAGCGGCACATTGGCATCCTGTAGTTTACCAGTTAAGCTGGCTGGATGCCTTATTAGGGCTACCAGGATAGATAGACTCTAACGTTCTTCCCTGCAGATCTTCAAGCTCATATAAGGAGTTTTCTTTCTTTGACTTAACCCGACACTTCACAAATTTACGTCCTAATTTACCACTGGTCTGCTGCTGGAAATTGCTTTGGGCAAAACTCCGTCTGTACACTTCTTGACCCACTTTGAAACTAACAGGATTCGCTCTAAGATTATAAGCTTTCGAACCCTGTTCATATATTCCTGCATTCTCGCACGGATCAATCTTAGTTTGTCTTCAGCATCTACTCTTAGAGGTTCATTAAGAGTTCCAAGGTTCCTAAGGATGTGATAGGAACTCGCATGATCAATCATCTGCTGACCGAAAAGTATTCGGTAGGGTGAGAAGCCGGTTGATTGATGGATTAAGGACCTGAGGAAGCTAGCTATGTGGCTTAGCTTGTCATCCCACTTAGTGTGTACCCTCTGAATGTATGGCCTAATCCCTGCCAAAAGAGACCTGTTCACTCGCTCTGAGGTGTTTGATTGCGGCGAGTAGACTGCCGGTCGCAAGGGTTTAACCCCATACTTATCCAGTAATCTGGCGAACTGAGCCGAGCAAAACTGGACTCCATTGTCAGAGACTATCGTCTCCGGAACTCCGAACACATGAAATATTTCTGTCTCGATGAATTGGCATACATTAAGAGTACATGCCTTTCTCATCGCTTTGAGAATCGGGAATTTAGAAAAGTGGTCAAGAATTATTAGTATGCAGACATATCCTTTCGCTGACCTGGGATATGGATCTAGAAAGTCGACAGCTTTTGCCATGTTCTTTCTGTTACAGACTGAACTCCCATAGGTGGTCTAAGAGTGGTATTGGGGGCCTTTATTTCTTTACACACTGACATCAACTGTCATTCGTGACCAGTATAAGTGTCTTTTTAATCGTTCCAGTGTTTTTCCTATACCCCCGTGCGAAGCTAGTGGCGGATCATGCGCTGTTGAAATAACGTCGGAGACAAGCCCGCGTGGAATCCAAAGCTTCCAAGCTTCTTCTTTCTGAATCGGATGGCCTGTTCTCGGAACAGTCCGAATATAGACGAAGCAATCCCTGACACAAAGATCTGGCAGTTTATCAGAAGTTGTTTTAACTTTCTGCCTCAACTCCTCATATTACAACGAGTTGAAATATGGGGAGCTAAGTTCAACTTCCGGACCAGGATCTTCAGATGGTGAGAAGCTGTCACAGTGGATTCGTGACAGAGCATCCGGGACGACGTTCAAGCTTCTTCTTTTGTGTTCGATGGTGAAATGGAAACCTTGAAGCTTCAAACTCCACCGAGCAAGTCTATCGCTGAGATCCTTTTGAGATTTCAGCCATTTTAAGCTGTGTAATTTCGCTGTTCTGAACTCAACTTTTTCGAGACGTAGGCTATCGGCTTCTCGTGGCCATCGTCATCTAGTTGTAACAGCACTTCCCCAATAACTTGTTGGCTCACATCACAGTGGATAACAAACGGTTTGGTGATATCTGGGCTCACTAACAACGAAGCAAAGGTAAGTTTCTGTTCCAGAGACGCCTGGGCTTCAGGTGTCCTTTGGAACTGACTGGGATTTTTCAGAGTGTCTGTTATGGAGGCAGTTAGATCAGCATAGTTCTGAATGAATCGTCGATACCATCCCGCCATACCTAGTAGGCGTCGGGCCTGCCCAACAGTTTTAGGTGACGGATAGTTTTATGTTTATAAAAATGTATATATTTTAGTTTTACTAAATTATTCTCAACAAATATCGTTATGGTCTTTACAGCTACCAAGACGTCTATAGACGTCTTTTGTGTATCAGTGAAATCGTCCATCACCGATTTTAAATGGTGAGCGTCAACGTGTTAAGTGTCTAAACACAACTCCTTTTTAAAATCAAAGTTTATATTTTCGTCGCAATATATGTATATAATTTCCACTAGTGTTATTTTTCTAGGTAATCTTGGCATTTCTTTAATTTATTGCTCAATACTTGGTCCTTTGACGTATTGAGTAAGCCGCCACCCACACCCCTCACACAAATGAGATTTTGCAATTCTAAGATTGAGATATTAAAGATTTTAGTTGGATTTTGCCAACTTGAGAATTTAATTCTGATACTTTGCTGAGAGCTGGAGGCTCTAACGCTCAAACAAATAAACTGTAAAAATCTTTTCTCTTCACAATTTTGTTTCACAGCCTTGTACCTACTTTTAACAACTTACTTACAAATTTTATACTTTCCTTATAAGATTGTGCTTTTCACGAAAACTTTCCAGGCTGATGGTAACATACATATCCATATCCTTTCGTTATCTTTAGTAACTTTTGAAATTATTGTCTACTTACTTAAAGAATAGCCGTCTTATAACCACTGTGAGCATTGACCTTTCCAATCATCTCATGATGAACTCCTCCTATACATAATCGTGATATAAATTTTTCTTGTTATCTGATTTTTATGTGTGTTAGTACACCTAGTGCTCTCCAGGGTGAATTATAAAGGATGTATGCTATCTGAACAATTATATCTTACTTTTTCAAGGATACCAACTTTCTTTTCGTTATATAATACCTTTCTCCATAATCGCTTACATTTGGTGTGTGGTTACAAATGTCGTTAGGGATTTTATCTTGAAAGTTTTTTACAAAAGTATTTCGATGATATCTTACCCGTTAGAGGTGGAATAAATACTTTGAAAAGAACCAAGAGTTTCATTGGATATAGTTAAAGAGTCAGCTTTACAGAGAGAGGATGCTACCATTGGAAATTGTTTTACAACTATGTAAAATGTGAGAAGCATTAATATAAAAGGAATGAAAAGAAATAGGGTCAGAAGATCATAAGGTGAACACTTCAAAGGTCATAGTAAAATTGAGAATTTTTCTTGTCATTTATAACATCTTAGGAATTTTTTTTCTTCTTTTGAATTCCTTTTTATTTTTATTTAATTACTTAGTTTTTGTTCGGAAAATTTCTAAAGGAAATCTATAAGCAATTTAATTAATAATCAGTAAATAATAGTTAACGATAAATTTACGATCAAAAAGCGACAAATCTTGCACTTACTGCGAGTTTATCTCTAGATTTTAATAATTGTGATATGAAATTAGCACAGGAGGTACCTTTTTATAACCTAGATGAAATCTATAGGGTATACTAAGTTTGTCATTCCGTTTGTAACGCACAGAAATAATGATGGTAGAGCAAAATGGATTGGACACCAACGCATAAAATTAAAAGTTATTTTGATTTTTGCATGTCCGTCTGTCCGTCCGTCCGTCCGTCCGTCTGTCCGTGCGCACGATAACTCGAGAACGCGTTTACTTAGAAAGCTGAAATTTTGTACACGAACATTAAAAAAAAAAGTAAAATTAAGTTCGATAATGAGACAAATCGGGCAACTCCTTCGTGGGGTTGCCATACAAAAATTTCGTTTTCCACTATATATTTGGACACTACCTGAGAACACGTCGACATAGAGAGCTGAAATTTCGTACAATGCGTTTTCATAGTAATAGCAAAAAAAATTTCAAAAATGGACTAAATCGGGCAACTCATTCTTGGTGTTGCCATATAAAAATTTTGGTTTTTTACATATACTTTGAATTTGTTTTTACTGTTTTTCTGAGAACGCTGCGTGCAAATTTTCAGCTCTGTACGCTGACACATTTTCAGGCAGTTTTCAAATATATAGTGAAAACAAAATTTTTGTATGGCAGCACCTAGAAGGGGTTGCCCAATTTAATCTATTTTTGAACATGTATTTACTATTGCTATGAAAACACCACGAACCAGGTTTAAGCTCTCTGCGTTGACGCGTTCGGAGACAGAGTGTTCAGATACATATTTAAAAATTAAATTTTTATATGGCAACCCTACGAAAGAGTTGTCTGATTGGTCCCGTTTTCGAAACTAAATTTACTTTTTTCTAAAAATACCCGTGAGCAAAATTTCAGCACTCTAAGTGAAAGCGTTTTCTAGTTATCGTGGTATGGTACGCTATGGGGAATAATCACTCAATTTGAAAATTGAAAAGAGAAATTGTTGCAATCATATAATTCACACTTGCTTTTGATAAAAAGTATTTATATGGGTAATTGGGTGACCCTATCATCGAACTTCTATAGTAGGCGATCAGAGATAACCATACTGATGAGACCTCTCTAATCGCTGGGTCGAAAAGTTCGATTTTCCTACATTCTCACTGCATTTTAGAAATTCATTGAAATTATTTTCAATGAATTTCAGTTTGCTGTAGACGAGAAATAATCCACCTGTGGTATGACAATAGTTATACACTTTATCCACGTCTTTGTTGCTATCTGCCACTACTTTCCCACCATCCAATGGGTCTGTGATTTTTACCATTGATCATGGTATAATTTTCTCCTGCCACACTAAACCGTTTTTTATTTTAGACCTTCGAAGCCATCCCGTAGAGACCTCCACCGCTGGAAACTAGGCAGACTAAGTATTTTGGTCTCCAGCTATCCATCTATAATACTTCTAATTCTGATCTCGAACGGATCAATTATAATTCTCTTCGATATTGATGATAATAATAAGACTGGAAATGGCATTTTTCGTGAGTAGATATTATATATATGGTGGCGCCATCTCTGGGATCTCTAAGTGATTATGTTGATCAAATGCCAGAGTATAAGTCAGATATGTGCTCTCGCATTTTGTTTAGCCGATATGTTTTGTTTTTCACGTTTCATTGTTTGAATCTTTGCGTTATTTGAAAATCGTGATAGTCGAATCAGTCTACTTTCAAGACCATATTTGCCGATTCATATTAATGGGGATTTACTCTCGCTAACACAATCCCCTCTCAAAGAAGCCCAATTCTGAACGTTTTTAAATGGAAACGCCACGTCGGAACTTTTCGAGTAGGTACTTTATGAAAACAAAAAAAGCTTCTGCACTGGGATGATGTCATGCTATAATATATTCAAATAATCCTCCACTCTTATCTATCTCCCATTCAGCTTTCCTTATATTGTGAAGCATTTTTTATATTTCTCAGCATCTTTTAGTAGTTTATTCGCAAGTACTTCTGGCCCTATTGAAAATCTTTCTGAAAGCCGTAAATAGTCTCAAAAGATATTTTAAATGCGCCTAACACTATGAACTGTAAAATAACCACACGAGGAAGTTTGGAGTCGAACCTCTTTTCATTCATTCATTCAGTGATTCCCTCCTGCGACGTATAATTCTATATATATATTAGTTATACCTACTTACTACTACCAGCAACCAAATTATTGTTATATAATCAAAAATTTTCTAAACCAAAAATTAAAGACCTTCTTCTGATTTTCTAAAAGCCTCCCTCACATTCAACACGGCTCGGCGAGCCTACATATTTACAATTTCACCCTGTCAACAAAAATGTCCTAATTGACTTTTGTACAGGGCGGCACCGATATGGAAAGCTTTTTGACTTATGACCACCACCCCCAAAGGATTTCTCTCAAAAGTCTCGGGTTACATAATGCGTACATACTGCGTATATTTTCAGTGACCACTAGACGTCTTGCTATCAGCGCAGCGCCCTTTTGCAGATATAATTTTGTAGAGCACTTAGAACAGATATGTATGGATATTGGCTAGAATCTTTAGTAGGATACAAAAGTAAATAAACACGCGCGCCTGGGAAATCCATTAAGAACTTGAGCCCCGATACATAATAAATAAGAATCTCAGAGGAATGCTGAAAGTGTTGAACAGAACATTTCTTCTCCTGTTTTTCCTTTCTATCAAATTTTCTGACTATGTTTCTCTTCTCTCTCGTCAAGCTTTATTCAATTCAAGGATAACCAAGCAACTATTTTTATTATTCCGGACATAAAATGAGGAAATGATATTGAATTTCAGGAAACGCATTATTGCCCAGAGTGGTATGGTGTGATGGGGGGGTATTGAATGACTGACTATACAAAGAACGGGAAATGTCGAATTGTTAGCATATTCGCGGGGAGAGGGGGAAGGGGAAAAATTTAAATTTTATTTTATAATTATACAAGTTTTTATGATTTTATTGTCAGCTGACTGGAAATGAATAAAACTTGTTGGAAGAGTGATAATAATTGCATTGAATTTATAATTACTGTTTTAGTGTCCTTTGTATCTCGTCCTTTGTATCTGGTATGGAATAGTAAATGAATTAAAGGTATTTTATAGGGAACGACTCAGAAAAGATAGTTTCAAAGTAAATTGGTACTATATACGAGCTTTATTTTAGGGTTGAACAATCGCACTGGAAATATAGAGTGATATGGGAGGAAAAGAGAAAAAAATGGAGGGAAAAGAGAGGAAAGTAGGAGAGAGAGAGATAGAGAGAGAGAGAGAGAGAGAGCAAGAGAGAGCAAGAGATAGAGAGAGAGTCAGAGAGAAAGAGAGACAGAGAGAGAGAGAGCAAGAAAAAGAGAGAGAGATAGAGTCAGAGAGAAAGAGAGATAAAGAGTGACAGAGAGAGAGAGAGAGCAAGAAAAAGAGATAGCGAGAGAGAGAGCAAGAAAAAGAGAGAGAGATAGAGAGAGAGAAAGAGAGAGAGAGAAAGACAGAGAGATAAAGAGAGATAAAGAGAGACAGAGAGAGAGAGAGCGTAGTAAGCATCGCTGTAAGTCCGTGAGTTAAGATCTTAGAACAATTTGAATCAATTTTAAATTGGATCATATCTTCATGCGACACTAATTGTGCCCGGCTAATAGCTCTGTAACGTTTTTAATTCGTAAATATTGGACCGTAAAGGAAACTTCTATAAAGTGATCATGATTCTATGTAGGTACATCCATCACGTAGAATCATTTTACTGAAGTACATCTACGACGAATTTATTAAGTCAAGAGACTTAAAAAGTTCACCCAATATACCAAATTTATAGATAAAATAGTGCAGAAATTTAAAAAAATATTTTATAGGTAAAATTATTATGAATCAATTCCTCTCATAAATATGGAAAACTTCTTTAAATCAACGAAATTTTTCGTAATCTGGTATCGAGAGGAAAAGGGAGTGATGAAACTCGCCTTACCAAGGATTTGGTGGGAACCAACTGTTCATATAAGCATAGAACATTATAAAAATTTTATTATTCAGATATTCAGGTTATGTGGTGTAGTACATCACATAGTTAGTAAAGAGTTTACCATTTCCATCGTTAACCGTGTGAACCAACTTAAGCAGCCCTTTCGGTAAGAAAGAACGACACATTCAAATAACTCAAAATATAGAAGAGCACCACACTTTGTCATAGCAGAAGAGAAGATCTCATAGATTTATTTAATTAGAAATAATTATCTCTTCTATCTTTGCTGCTGGGTAAGCAGGAAGGCTATATCTAACATCTCAGCTGGAAAAACAAAAGCATTTTCCACGATACGCCGGAACTGAGAGCTGAAATTTCGTACTTGTCGCTGTCACAAGAATCATTGTTTTAAAGGATGTAATCAGGCAACTCTTTTATAGGATTGGCATACAAAATTTTAGTTTCTCATTAAATTTATTGCTTGAGAACATGTTAAAGGAGGATTTATATTATGATGACATGCATTTTTTACAGAAATTGTGAGGGAGATAGCTTATTGAAATTTAAATGCTGCCGAAGGAATCATCGCAATACCTCACACGTACAGTCTCCTCCAGTTTTTATGGTACAAATTGCAAACTGTAACATTATCAAGTTTTTAATCGTTTATAATAATAATTGTTATTAAAAATTATGGGAAAAACAATGTCCGAAATAATGTCAATCTTTTCTATAAACAAATATGTAAAAACTTTCGATTTCGCAATATTTAATTACAAATTAAAAACTTATTTTTATTTTGATAATTTAATTTAATTAACATTTTCTATAAAATTATGGTAGCAACAACAATATGGCAGCACAACTAGACGAAATTGACAAATTAGGGTTGCCAGTAACAATGTTTTAGTTTCAGTAACTATAAAAACTCGCTATACTTGAGGTCTTTTTATGGTTTCGGATACGCACACAGTCCGAAAAAAAAACCAGGACGCGTTTGCGTCACTAATCAAAATATTTCCGTATACGATGTACTATCTCCCTCACAATTTCTGTAAAAAATGCATGTCATCATAATGTAAATCCTCCTTAATATAAAACCCTGAAAATTGTATGTAAATGGCGCTTTCGTAACAATTTTCCATCATTGGGTAACTCTTTCGTGACCGAGGGTTGTTTAATGCAAAAATGTTGTTTCCACTGCATTTTCATAAAAATCTTAGATTTAAAAATTTACAAATGGCCGAAATTGGGTTACCATATATAAAAATTTCATTTTACGCTATATAATTTGAATACTGCTGAGATTTCGTACTGGTTATTTCCGTAAAAACCATAGATTTAAATATTCAACACTGGATGAATTTGGGCAACTTCTTCATAGGCTTGAGGCCTTTTAAATTTGTCTTTTTATTATATATATTTTTCTGCACTGCTTGATAACGTATCAACATCTTAAGCAAACTTTTTGTAAATGGCATCTGAGTAGCAATTTTAGATCTCTCTTTAAAAATTAAGCAAATCTGGCAATTTATTCGTAGAATATCATGCAACAATTTTGTATTCATTATATATTTGGCCATAGACAACTGAAATTTTGTATACGTTTTGATCTGGGACGCAAAGGTGAATGTCCATATTAGGACCGATATGGACAGATATGAGAGATGTCATAAACGATGCATTATGATAATCTGAACATATTTTATTAACAATGTTTTTTTCAATTAAGCGGGGAAGGCTTAAGGGGGGGGGGGGGTGTAAAAGTTTTTTCTAGTATATTTTGGAAAATCTAGTACAGAACCGAATTCCTCAGGTCCTGAGAAGAAGTTTGAGTACCCACACTCTTATACTCGGAGGCTTAAATAGGCATCTTCATACTTACTTTTTTAGTATTTCCCTCTTTTTTATTCGAACTGAGGCACTATATTTTTCACACCTTAGATCGGCCTTAACTCGGTAGGGTTATGTCCAATTTGAAAACGGGTTACACCGTTAACCTAAGCTTATTATTAGCTACAATTCGTGGAAGAAAATGTTTCTCTGCCAACTTTTAGGGTGGGGGTAGCAACCCATGGCGGAAGGGGGTTATTCCAATGGCTCATGTTGCATATCAAATGAAAGCACTCGCTGAGTACTAACGGGTGGTGTACTTTTTTCCCAATTCAGACACCACTCTCAGGAAGTTTTTGCCTCCGGAAAGCCCATTTTCTTGCACTTGGGTCATATACACCCCAGTTGTTACATTTCGTATATATTTTTGCAATTCTTTCTTTCATCCTCTGTTATGAAAATTTTTTTCATAAGAAATCATTTTTCACGATGCACGAGTTCCGCACAGGCACGGAAAGTAGAAAAGTCCACTTTTTACACCAAGAAAGTCGCTCAAGCTACAAACATTCGATCGGTAATGCTTTCCCCTGCTTAATTGAAATAAATATTGTTTATAAAATAAAGGCTTGAAGTTGTATGAAAAGTGGGCATTCCCCTTTGGGCTCTAAATGAGAACACGTGGGTGGGGTGTATTTAGTTACTTGTCTTATAGTCTTATAACTACAAGTGGAAGTGTACCGGGAAACCCTTTGAAAGTGTTGCCATATGCATGGGATATCGTTTTTTTTTACCTCGGACTATAAGAATCTATTAAAATTATTATGACCATTTATAAATGGAGTTTGGATCTTCTTTTACTAATTAACAATACAGAGATCTCAGCTGCTCAGGGGGCCCGGCCCGTATTACATTGAAACCGACGAAAGGATATAAAAATCAAATTCAATTCATATACAAAAAAAAAAACAAAAACAATTCTCCTAACCTTCGTAGCAAAATGTCTAGAAAAGTATCTTGAAAATGAAATATGTGGGCATATTCAGTTGTACACAGTCTAAGCAATATCCTTACTATGAGAGAGAACACTTAACATAACTATACTAGATAATATTTTTTCCTTTCCTTTTTCATGTTGTAGGCAAGCCAAGAATGTTGATAAAGAAAAAATAAATTTTCTATTTTATGACAGTAAAAAATAACAAAAGCAAAACAAACCATTTTTGTATGCTCGCGGTAAATTCCAGTCCTTAAGAGCTTGCTTCTACCACTCAGTTCTCTGTTGAGTTTTCCTTGGAAATCATTTTGAGTGGAAGTTTTTCTTTTCGATGACCAGGAAAGTACGTTTTCATGTTTCTCTGTGTAAATCCATAAACTAAAAGTAAATTTTTTCTTGTTGTTCACTTTTTAGCTTCTTAGAACATTTTTATCCTTTTACAATCAGACATTCTTTTTTTTCATTATTTTGCAATGTAATAACTTGCAAAAAAAAAAAAAAAACTAGGCTAATGCTTAAGGAAATCAAGCTTTTGTATTTCATTTTCTTCTTGTTCTTCTTCATAAGCTTCTTAATTTATTCTCGATGGTTTCGCTAAGCTTCTTTCAAAGAGCTTCAAACATTCTTGAACAAAATTTTCAACTTATATTAAAAGAAAAAAGATAAAAAAGGAAAAGAAAATGTCTGGTTGCTTTACGTACTTACTTACATGGAAGAGTTGTTGTGCGTTGCGATTTCATTTATTTCTTTTTTCAAAAATATTGTTGAAGGCTTAATTAGAATGTTTTTTTTTATAGTTTTAAGTGGATTTGAAGTTTATGATAACAATTTCAAATGAATTTTACAAAATATGTATCCTGAAATGAGTAAAATTTACTTGATGTTTTTTTTATGTTATGATAGTCTCATCGTAAGTAAAGAGTTCGGATTTTTGTAAATCTGTGACCGAGTTTAGACCGATCAGTATGCAGCCTTTGCCATGAATTTGAGAATGGGACAAATCGTGTAACTCCTCCGTTGGGTTGCCATACAAAAATTTAATTTTTCGCTATATATTTGGACACTGCCCGAGAACGGATGAATATAGAGAACTTAAATTTTGGTACACGTTGTTTTGATAAGAATTATAAATGGGCTTGATCGGACAACCCCTTCTAGGTATTGCCATATAAAACTTTAGGTTTTCTACGTATGCTGTGAAAATGATCAGTTCCAGACGTTTTTATTGTATACTGAAAACTTCTGCAGAATATAAAATCCTATGAAATTGGTTGAAATATTTTTTACTGTCCGACGAACTGTTCTAGAAATATATGCAAATAAAAAACCACATCAAAAATTCAACTTCCATAGATCGGTGACCATACGAAATTGCATACGGCCATTCATCTGGACTCATGGACCAAATCAAGCTTTTTTACTTATTTCTCAGTTTATTTTTTTTTTTTGTAACTAACTATAAATCCTTGGACACCTAGGAAATTAAGTCGATATATTAATTAGTTCTACTTCACCCCTTCCCCCTAGCAGAACAATTTCGTAACATATTTCTCGGGTACTGGATTTTGAGCAAAAATAATTTTTTACGTATGAAAAATGCAGTTGATGTCATCACAAAATTTTGTTAGTTCTATTGTCGTAAGAAATTCACTTTTTTATTATCCTGACTGTTTTCAGTCCATTCGCAAAAGACGCAGTTATTTATTTTTCAATTCATCATCGTAATTGAACCACCACTAGTGTTTTCAGGTTTCACTTTGATTTTAGGACTCTGCTCGTCGAAGGCTATGGTCTGAATTCGACGGTCATTTTCACACAGCTTCTTTGCTCGGAGTGGTTCTTTTACTGTGATTCTTTTCTGTGGTATAGCTCCGCCTTCTTCGCCACGAAAACTTGGTAGGCGACTTAATACGAACACCACACTCGATCTCCTTTTCTATTCACTTATCGTTGAATTTCTTAGACCGCCAATATGGCTTCCGGGCCGGACGCTCATCTGGAGACTTGCTGACTTTGCTTATGGAACGTTTCACAATTTTGGTGAGTCCGAAATCGTTGCCCTAGATATTTCAAAGGCCCTTTTAATAAAACTAAAGCACTGGCTCCCTCCTCTTCTATTATGAATTGAAAGTTTCTCATCCGGTCGCCTAATACGACTTGTACTAGATGGCGTTACATCTGAACCTCACCCTATAAATGCCGGTGTGCCCCAGGGCTCTGTTATCTCTCCATCTATCTTCTTAATTTTCATTAATGCTCTGCTTTCCCTTACTTTCAATCACATCCATAGTTTCGCCGATGACATTATCCTTGATTTTGCTTACTCCTTTTACACTCTTATGGATCCCAGAGGGAACGCCACATGTGTTAAACGAGATTCCATGATTAGATCATTGAATAACGATCTTACCAATATCCTCGGTTGGGGAAAGCGAATCGAGTCGAATTCAATCCATCTAAATCCCAGATCTGTCTTATCTCATTAAAGCAAGATCATAATTTTTCCACTGGACAGATCCCATCTTCTCTGTAGAAGCATCGAAATGTCTTGGATTTCTGAAAAAGTGTATGAAATATTTCAACCCTTCAAATCTAGCGCTCCTCTACAAGTCCTACATCAGACCTAGAGTGAAATACAATTCCCATATCTGGGCCTGGGCTGTTCTGACAACCCTAGCTTCATTTGATATTGTCCAACAAAATGCCGTCAAGCTCATTGGAGATTTGGCAATAGCTTGTAATATCGACTCATTCGAGCACAGCCGCAATGTTGGATGCTTTTCGCTCCTTTATCGTTGCATGCATGGTCAATGTTCCGATGAAATATTTAGTCTGATCACTTGTAGAATAATTCCTGTACGCAATACTCGCGCTGCAAACCGTGCACATGTTCACAAATTCCGTCATGCTTTTTTACGGAACTGTGCGAATGCGGAACAGTCTACCATCTTCTGTCTTTCCTGCGGCATACAAGCTGCGGAAGTTTAAGGTCGACATACATCAGCACCTCCGCCGCTCTCCTTACATTCCCTAATTCTTTTCGATATTTCCTTCCTGCCATACTGTGCTTTGCATCATAGGGTATCCCCTGAGCTTGGCTTAATAAAAATAATCAAAAAAAAAAAAAGAGATCGGTTTCCATATCTCTGGTTTCGCCAAATTAGACTCTATCAAAGTTCACTCTATAGGGGTTGTCCAACGAATTGACTACTTCCAAAATTTGCACAATTGTTTACCTAACTCGAAAGAAACTAGCACCCTCGAAAATGTCTGGGCTTAGTGGAATAATTTTAGTGCATTGGAAATGCAAAAGAAAATTATCCCATTCACTTTGCAGTAGTCGATTGACGATTGTGATTTGCTTGGTGTGTAAACCTGGAGCATCGACTGAAGCTCACAAATTTGACTAATAATAATATAAAAAAATATATGAAGTCTTCCACATTTATCCACAAACAGTCTGGTTCGCCACGCGTGCACAGCCTGGTGGTCCACCATTTGAAAAATGGTCTTGAAAATTATTCTGAGGAATATCGAAGAAAGGAGATCCAGAGGGCCGAATAGCTGATAGCACCATTGCCAAATTCACGATTCTTAACTGTAATGAAATTACTCACCCAATTTGTTTGCTACTGAAACGTTTGGAATCTTGGAAACTCGACCTACCACTTCATCTTACTCCTCGTGAGAAAAACAGGATTTTTGTGTTCTCTGTTGGTATTTTTGGACACTAAATTTTCGATAACTTCGTCCACTCCTAATCACAAAGTCCTCTTTGGAATCCTCTTCCATATCATATTATTGAAGGATTCATTGTATTTAATAGTTCGTCTTTCGACAAATTTTCAAAGACAGGCTTTATTGTGTGAATTATGGCCTCTGGGACATGAGTGTTCGACTTATGGTTGTACTCCTGACTTTCAGCAGTGTACTGCTTATATTTGCACCATATTTCATCACATAATCCATGATTGGGGGATTCATCCGAAAAAAAGTAGATGGAAATATTCGGGCCACACAGAATTTTTCATTTTTCGAAGATCCCCTGTATTTCTTTTTATCGCCAGATCATAGTAATTCTGCATACTGTTTATCAAAACATCTACAAAATCGGCGGTAAACACGAATTTTTCAGAAAAACTGCTCTCCTGAAAAGTCACATTTTTTTTTTTTATATAAAACGTACCTTTTCAAGGAAAACGTAACAGATGTTGCGACGTTTTGTTTTTTGCAGCTAACATCTGTGAATATTTTGAGTTTATCACCATGTTTAAAAATATTCACCAAATTTCCAAAAAAAAAAAAAAAAAAACGTTTTTACGGAAAAAAGGGCTACTTTTTTTTTACTTTGTTTTTTTTTTATTCTACTATTCAACAAAATTAAATATCGAAAAGTAGTCAACTCAAATTGTTCCTTAATCCTCTGGGAACAGCTGGAAACAAAAACTTTGAAAATCCAAGCATTAGTTACGGAGAAAAAAAAAACGTTCAATTTTGGTACATTTTTCTAACCTTACCATGACCTCAAAAGCTGATAAAATTAAAGCAAGTCTGGTATTAAATTAAAGCTTAGAATCTACTGCCTAGATTACACAGAACATGTTCTGATCGTCCTGCGCCACAGGATATTTGAACATATTCTTTGACTACACACGTATTGATATCAAAAAGCATATTCTTTCCATATGATTTTTATAAGACTCATGTCCGCCCTATTGAGGAAATCTTCGGACGTCGGTTAAAAATGATCGTGCAATAATCGGTGCGTATCCGAAAGAATATATTCAGAACGTATTCTAAAGGATATAAAATAAGTAAAAAATGAGTTTTCAAACAAAACTGAGGCCAAGCCGCATGAAAAGGTAGAAAATAAACTTTTCTTCACACACAGAGATGGACTCAGATTTTTTGATTGGGACATTTCTCTTGAATTTTCTTTCTCTTCATGAATCAAATCACTTATTACCTCCTGATTGATCATACTGAAATATATCGGTGATTGTCAGCGAATAAAATCTGAGTCCACCTCTGTGTGTGAAGAAAAGTTTATTTTCTACTTTTTCATGCGGCTTGACCTCAGTTTTGTTTGCAAACTCGCTTTTTACTTATTTTATTTTCTGCCTTTTTCACGTTAACTAAATTTTTATTACGTGCTGCATGGAGATATTTTAAAACAATTTTATGACGGCTGAAAAGACACTGATTTACTGAATTTTCCCCGATTTTCCATGTTTTCCACAGACTTTTCCTATTACTATGATTTTTTTTTAAAAATTTACATGAATTTTCCTCGATTTTTCATGCAAGTTTTCATGATTGTTGAAGAGAAAGTATTGATGCCAGTAGTACGGAAAAAAAATTATTCCGCATAGCTTATAAAACTTTTTTGTCGGAAAATTTTCCGGAAAAGTCGGAAAATTCCGGAAATTTTCGGAAAATTTTCCAGAAAAATTGGAACATTCTGCATTTTTTCTGAAACACATTTATCACTAATCATAACGATGGAAATTTTTCCGATGATTTTCCCTCTTTTCCGGATTTTCCATGGAGGTTTCCACAAAAGGAACTTTATGCAACTCATTTCGCTCTACAACTTTGTATTAGGTTGCAAAACGCTCAAACGCTTCCTTGGTCGGAAAAACTCCGGAAAAGCGTTTTACATGAATTTTCCTCGATTTTTTCTGCAAGTTTTCACCATTGTCGGAGCGAAAGTAATGATGCCAGTTGATAGAAAACTTGATCCTGCATAATTTAGAAAACTTTTTTTCCGGAAAAGTCGGAAAATTCCGGAAATGTTTTTCGGAAAAATCGAAAAACTCTGCATTTCTCCTGAAACGGGTTTATCACTAATCAAATTTGTACCAAATTTTCAAATGATTTTTCCCGATTTTCGGGGTTTTCCATGCACATTTCCGGTTCAAATTTTGATAGATTCAAGTGTCACGCGACATGAACCTATGGCCAAATTTCAGCTTGCTGTGATGACGAAAAGTGGGTCCACGAGAGTGTCGAAAATAGTAAAAAAGAAATAAATAGACAGACAAATTCGTGTACGAGTTAAAGGGACGGGCTGGGCTGGCCTCAATAAAATTGATATAAGCATCCACAGAAACATATTTTACCGATTTGGAGCTGATCGTGTGTATACAAAAAGTATCCCTTTTAGAATATGTTCCATTTTGTTATCTGGATGATCAAAATAAAACAAAAATCGCTTCAATTGACAAAATACTTCCCGAGATACCAAATAGAGATCGAAGCTTGGGCGTTTTCAGCTGGACAGACGTTCCCAGATTTTTTTTCGAAAAAAGAAATTTGTCTGTACAACGGTTCTTCGGTAATTTAATAGGGCACCACTAAAAAAAAAAAAAAACAAAGAACAAATTATAAAAACAAAAATTGGAACAAAAGTCGCATATAAAGTTTTAATTTAACTTTAACATCTAGAAAAAAATTAAAAAACAAAAAAATTTCCCAATTAAGCACCGACAAATAACGCGTCATGTATCTATGTCTGTAGGCATAACCTTAAGTTAGAAAAGACATGTTGTTCCTTAATGTTTTGTTGAAATCCTTATAAAATTGCTTGAAAAGATGCCAAGTTGTGAAAAAAAAGAATTCTATGAATGACACCTAAAAGGACGAAATTTAATTTTTCTTGTCGTGTCATGTGAAATGCTATGCTACGGTGGCACAGAGACGATTAAAAGGGCTCTTCGTCTATTTATGTCACGCTCTTTTTTTCTATTTTTTTTTTAGGTAACAATAAGCTCTCGTGCGGTGAATTAACTCCTTTGAAATCTTTAATGTCAGAAGCAGACTACAGACATAATACTAAAGCCATTGCCATTGCCATTGCCATATTCAACGGTGAGAGAAGTAAACCTAGAATAATTTCCCATGATTATATCCAAACAGGCTTTAATGTCATGAACATAAATTTTCCAAGCGCATTCAAATTTTTTCTTGGTTTTTTTTTTGTTATTAAAAATTCTCATTCGGCGGTTTAAATTACTTTTGCCCCTTGGGATAGATTTGCTCCACAGTTGAGAGAGTAATAATTTCCTGGAATAGCAACAACATCAAAATTATTCATTATGAAGATCATTATGAATAAGAGATTTTGTAACAAGCTACATGCTATGCGCGCTATTGAAGGAAAAGTCCAACAGGAAGTTACTTCTTTACACAGGAATTAAGAAAGGCATAACGATTTTTTACACTTGACAGCTACGCGCGTATATTCATTAATTGAAAATAAAATTTGATTGATGGTTTGGTAATTGATTGATTTACATAGTCACCACCTCTTCCTGGCCCCAACCATTTTCTTCCCATCTACCCTGTTCTAAGCATTAAACATTGTAGCAGCTATTTTGGTATTTCTTTTATGCATAAGTAATCATCTCGCTCTCTACCTCAAACTTTGTCGTAGATATTTTGAGAAAGATTGTTAATTTTATTAATGAATTTCTACTATGACAGTAGTGAAGGGATCTTTGCTTGAATTAATTAGATTAATTGCCACTTCTAAGTATTGTCCCTCAGGTAATTTATGCGGGATTAAAATCGTGAATAAGATAAGCACCATTGGCTTATGTATTAACAAGCGAAGAGGTGTGAGGAGAAAGGACCTAGCTGATTTTAACTGAGTCATAGTAATTAAATTTTTTTATTTTTTTATGGAAATATACTAAAACTCTAGTTACAGGATTACGTCACATTATTCAAACACAAAGTTAAGACTTTTCACTAAATAGTCGTAATTATTAGCAACACCTTAATAATAAATTTAAATCTTAGTAAGTATATATGCTCCAGTTTATCAAAAGATCTTCTAATGGCCGGTTTCACAGTCAAGGCTTAAGCCACAGTGATGGTTTAAGCCAAGACTTAATAAATATTTCGGTGTCACAGTCAAGGCTTAAGTAATATCACTGGCTTAAGGCAAGCTTAACTTAAGCCCGTCATCTCGAAGGCTTAAGCCTCAGATGTTACTGTGAAACACATAAGAAATTATTGCTAAATATATATTTTGCCTAAATATTATAATTTTTGTTAATAGACGAACGTACATATTTCAAAAGTATAACATTAAAACTAAATTGAAATTTTCCAAGCGAAAAATAGTTATCTAGTTAGCAGTTTTGAGTAGTGTCTGTCAGCTAGTGTCAGCATTCCATTTGACGTTTTCGGATGAAACCAAAACAGTTTAAGACAAAAAATAGGTATTTATCTGATGCAGAGAATATGAGCGACGAAGAAATGTAAGTATGGTTTTTGTTTTTGATATTCTTCCAGATAACTAAGAAGTTCTTCTTTCGCTTGGTTTTTAATTCACAATGGTAATTTTCCTTTCTTTACAAAAATTCACAATTACAGTAGTGCTGACAACTTAAAAATTTTCATCTGCAGCTTAACTAAGCCTCAGCTTACGGAGTACTGTGAAACCGAGCAGGCTTAAGTTCTGGGCTTAAGTCACACCCATGGCTTACCTAAGCTCTGGCTTAAGAACGCCATACACCATCAGTTTTGCCCTGGTTTTAAAAACCACGTTTTAGTCGAGATAAGAACCTAAAACGTGGTCAAGAAAAAGCCCCACACACCATCCAACTTGACCACGTCTTGCCATCATCTTGTAGTGTCCGTTTACAGCAACAACATGTGACCAAACATTGTGATTATTTCATGAAAACCGGTTTTCACAGAAGCGCGGGAACATTTTATTTTTTTCTTTATTTCTTCCTTTTCTTGCCGTGTACATTTTAAATGTAAAACACTCAGAAATCTCGCCTACTTCTTAGCTTATTATTAAGTTAAATTTGATTATGAACGAGCAAAACAGTAAAACCACGGCAAAACGGATGGTGTATGGCCTTGCCCACGTCTTACCAACGTTTTGAGAAAGATATTTCTGGCATGACCAGAATTCTGGTTTTAGTAGATATCCGAACCTCAAAACGTGATGTATGGCCTGCTTTAAGCCTGGACTGTGAAACTGGCCAAAAGGCTTTTAAACAAAAAAAGCTCAACAGGTTTGACAAAAGTTAGAGAGCTTTCACAAAATGAGTTTTCATATACACAGATTTACCATCTAAAAACGTTTTAAAAGAGACCCTTCTCTCTGCAGCTCTTAAGGCTCTTAAATGTTCCAACCACAAGCTCTTCAAACCACGCAATACTGGAAACGCTTGCTACAAAAATCCTCTTTGATGACGAACTTAATCACAGAAGTGCGAACATCTTTGATAGGGAAATGTATAGGAAGGGAAGTGGTTCAGCTAAATCTCAACAACCGTAAACTACATCTCCAGTTTACTAAGCTCTCTTTCATATTTGGAGTACAAAAAAAAATTAAAATATACTCGGCGCAGACTTTTAAGCTATAAGTGGAGACTAAGATGGTTATCAATATCATGAAGTTTGTCTAAAGCGAGTAATCGAATGACGGAGTAGTTTCTGAAGATCGAATCATCTTTTTGTCTTGTTTGGATACAGTCTTCATATTATGGCTAAGAGTTCCTTGACTATAACGCTAGAGTAGAGAAGATAATATCCCACCTATGGCTTGACATTGGTGATGGTTTCTCCCCAATGTCTTCAACAACTGTCCATAAATTTTACTATGGTCACATTTGAATTTGACAACAAATCTACGTAATTTAAACTTTATATGTTCCGAAAGTCAATGTTATACGTTAAGCCTTAAGTATACTTACTGCTAGACCTCATAGACCATTTAGACCATTATTGTGAGTACACTAGCCTTAACCAAAGTACAACTAACTTCTAAGTACTTACAGCACTTCAATGGGTGGCAATAATTCCTTGTTTCCAAATCAAAAATATACTAAAAGTTGACATTTCAACATACATCCCCACACATACATATTTATTGCCAGATATTATTAATTTCTTACGACATTGACATATACTAACCGTTCAAAATCATAGTCAGAAAGTCGAGTTTGATCCCAAAAGGAATATAAATTTTTACGACCGGTCACACATATTATGATAAAATTTTTTCAGACATTTCAGACTCCTGTAAAATTTTTTAATATCACTCAAAAGTAGCTTTAACATTTGCTGCACACCAAATAGGAAAGGAGAACCCTTTAAGCTACTCATCTTTTAGTTGGCTAAGGTACATACATACATACATACAAAATACAATTTTGTGTCCGTTGCCATATTATTCATCCTAAAAAATGACAGTTTAATCAAAATGGCCATCCATTTGGGGTCACAATTATTATACTGAATCCCCTCCCTGTATACCACCATGCACACGGGTGTGGGTTATTTATTCAACAACATTCGGAAATCATTGCGTCTTTTATTATTATCAAATGACGCCACATTGCAAAAACAAATTCTCCATCATAACCGATGACAGCATCCATTCCATCCATCCTTTTCGGTCTAAGGAGTCTTTTATTGATATGAATATAGAACTGTCTGTCATCTGTTTATTATGGAGGGGCGAGCGATGGCGAGGAGTAAATCTGTCTTGTTGGTGACATCCTTCGACACTCTTCTTTGGGAATAGAATAATTTCAAATTCGGCATGCGTTACGTTTACTTTGCTTTTGCCATTTAATAAATGGAGAAAGCTGTTCCCTTTGATATTTGTAGACTATTCAACCAACACAATGATGAAGGATTTTTCGACGTTGTCATTGCAATTGTATGTGTGGAAGTGGAAGGGAGGAGGGCAGTTTATAACCCAATAAAGAAATGCTCATAAAGATAAATCTGCATATGCTTTCAACCTTTGATTTAATTATGAATTTACATTTCTGAAATTGTTCATACATACACACAAGAGTAGATGTGAATTGAATTGATGTTCCGGCTCTCCCAAAAGTATTATTTGAATATGATGTTTGAAGAGTCCAAGTTTGCGGTGGCAGAGAGCGCATTGATTGAATGCGTTAATCTAAGGAGAAATTTCTGTTGACTTTATTAAGTATTTGAAACGTGTGCCATATGTTGCGGGTCCCCGTAACGTCACCTTCTACAGTTATGCTAAATGTTGACCGAATGCATTCACACCATAGGAATTTCTTACGAAAAGAGATAATATTACTCCAAAAAAAGACTGGTACAGATTTGACGACACTAGTAGTATAAAACTCTTGTAAGTCACAGCAGACACAAAATTTAGAATGAAATTTTTTACTATCTGAATTGAACATCTAACTTAACATACTCGTCAATTACCCAACAACTAAGTATATATATATATTCGTGATTGTAAACTCTCTCGTTTCACGGATTTATTGAGAATCTTCTACTGAAATTTTTGCCATACCACCTTGATTAAAAAGGTTGAGGAACGACCACCGTGTGGCGCTCCTAGTCACTCGATTTGAGCTCTTTTTATTTTTTGCAGATTGACACAGATGTCATTAACATTTCGAACAAATTTCACCCCCATAGCTTACCCTTGTTAGAGTTACGCCGTATTTAGTACCTACATCTGTCTCTGTGCAAGTTCTCGACTTTTCACGATTTCAAAAATGGAATCAACTTTACATGTTTACATTAAATGTGTTAAAAGCAAATTAAACAATGCAAAGATCTTAGAAATAAAGTTAAAGGAGTGTCTCAACAACAATACTCTATCTAAAACAAACATTTATGTGCGGCACGAACGCTTCAGAAGTATAATCGTGAGTCCGTCGAGGATGACGATTGCAGCGGTAAGCCGTCAATATCAAAAACTGACAAAAATATCGATAAGATTATAGAAATGTTGGCAGAAAACAGCAAATTAACCATCAGAGAACTGGCAGAGAACTTGAACATTGCTTATGGTTTCGTTCAAGTAATTTTGGTTAATGATTTGGGCGCGACCGCATTGACGACATCGCAAAAGACATTATTTTCGAGTAGGAATATCATCCAGCAGTCACCAAATTCACCTGATTTGACTCTCTGCGACTTCTTTCTATTCGATCAACTCAAAAAACCATTCCGAAGAACGCATTTTAGTAGCCGAGAGGAGATACTGAAAAAATTGAAGATGGTTCTTATGGCCATGCAGAAAATCGGGTGTGATGATGATAATAGCAAAGCTCAGAGAATGTTGATAACATTGCTATAAAAATAGACACGACACTTCGTCTCTATAATGTTGCAATTGCAATCAAGAAACTCATACCCAATACCACCAAATGCATATTGGCAATAAAACAAAAAATGGGTCCAACTGACCCCCATTCACAAAATATTGAGAAAAAAAATGAAAAAAAAAAACAAGTACCAAGGTACTGTCAGTTTCTGGTTTAAAGCCGAAGACCAAAAATTCCTTAAAGAAATACTGCGTGTAAAGTGTTTCGATCAGCAGTAACAGGGCGATCTCATCAGGACAGCAATGAATCCTCAAACTGCCTGCTGTCTACACTACAGTAAACTCAGATGCCAATAAGTTGCTGGTGGATATATATAGACTTATTTAAAAATCTATATGTGAATCATTTTAAGGAAAATTTGTTGTCTTCACAATTAGAATGATTTTTGGGCATCCCAGTTCTAACTAATAAAAATTGCTAATTGTCAACTAATAGAAATTGACTGTAGACTCGTATTTTGTACGAGTCCCGATAGAGTAAATAACTCATTACTACTTTCAAAAAAAAAAAAAAAAATTAAATTAAGAAAAGAATTTCTTCAAACAAATCGATTTCATTACGTTTAAATTAAACCACCGCTTACCCGTAGAATTGCCTACTTCAAAGTATCCTCTGTATAACTATTTATGTACTTAAGAAATCATCATAAATTAATCGAATTGATTTACCATGTTAGGAGTAAAAAAAAAAATCATCATCGTCGCAGACATGAGACAAGCAATTTTCGAAAATATTTCAACTCATGGAAAATGAGACTTTTTGCAGATTTTTTTCTGTTCTATGTCAAACGGTGCGTGTAAAATGAAATTGTTTCTCTTCATTTCATTTAATTTGAGTTATGTAGACCAGTGTTTCTCAAAGTGGGGTACGCGTACCCTGAAGGGTACGCGAAAAAATATTAAGGGTACTCCAATAAAATATATATTTGAAAAAATATTTTTGTTAATAAAATTGAAAATTGTGAATTTATGCAAAAATAGCAACATTAAATGAAATTACGCAGAATGTGATTTAATGTGATTGAATATAAATATTTTTTTAAATATATAAAATATTTTGTAATAATACGTTGTCATTGAACATTTCTGCAACGTGGAGTTTACATTAACAATTTCTTTGCTGCGAAGTAATATCAATAGTGCTTTCAAATTAAAATATCAAAAGCTTATTGCAAAAAATATTGCATATGGTGCGGATATTTGCTAACTTAATTATAATTTTGGGGGAATAACCACGAAAATTTTGTTTGACAGTATCATAGACAAACTAATCACATACAAAGACTGGACATGTAGAACAAAAATTTGCAACGCTTTTCTAGAATGTAAAATTAACGAGGCCTCGACGATGCCTCGACTTGGCTCTTGATGACGTGCCCAAAGAGTAAGCCATCAATGCCTCGCTCCATACAAAATCACCGTTGCCTCGATCCGATGAAGGGAACGCCACAATTTTTTCTTAGAAATTTTTTGGAAATTTCTTCCTTTGAATTTCTATGCATTGGCCGAGGTCGAGAGCAGGTCCTCGGTCCAATATAAAATCAACAATGAAACCTCGACCTAATGTAGGTAAGGGCGCAATTTTTTCTTAGAAATTTACTGGAAATTTTTTCCTTAGAATTTATACGCACTTTTGCAGGACGACAACAAAAATTGTTGGCCTTACCTACATCAGGTCGAGACATCATTGTTGATTTTATATTGGAGCGAGGCACCGCTCGGCGTCGGCCAATGCATAGAAATTCGTAGGAAGAAATTTTCACAAAATTTCTAAGAAAAAATTGTGGCGTTCCTTTCATCGCGACGAGGCAACGGTGATTTTGTATGGAGCGAGGCATTGATGGCTTACTCTTTGGGCACGTCATCAAGAGCCAAGTCGAGGCATCGTCGAGGCCTCGTTAATTTTACATTCTAGAAAAGCGTTGCAAATTTTTGTTCTACATGTCCAGTCTTTGTATGTTATTAGTTTGTCTATGACAGTATATTATTTTAATTCTTATTGTACTGAATTTTGCAGTGAATTTAAAAAATATTGAAGTGAATTTAAAAAATATTGAAGTGAATTTTAAATCTTACAGTGAATTTAATTGCAATATTTGATGAAATACATAAAAGTAAGTATTTTGTGTTAAGATAACGTAATATTTATAAATTTAATTTTTTTTCTGTAACCTATAAATAGCGATGGACCGATTTCTGATAAAATTAAATAAGAAAGGTCCAGGAGAACAAGAGCGTACGAGTAGTGTTGAGGAGAGCACATCGCAGGTAAATGAAGAAGAACATGCCAAAGACTTGGAAGAACCAGTTTCAAAAAAAAAACGTGAAAATTCCGAACTGTTAGCAAATAAAAAAATTCGTGGATATAATATAAATTTCCTCAAATTCGGATTTACTACAAACGCAAAAGTACCACCATTGCCAGTTTGTGTAATTTGTTGCGAAAAACTATCAAACCACTGCATGAAGCCGTCGTTATTAAAAAGACATCTGCATACAAAACACCCTGAATTAGTAGACAAAACACTTGATTTTTTCGAGAGAAAATTAGAAATTTTTAATAATTCCACTATTTCAATGAAAAAGTTTACTAAATTGTCAGAAAAAGGTTTACAAACATCTTTCGAAATTGCACAATTGGTGGCAAAATCAAGAAAACCACATACAATTGCTGAAAATCTTATTATTCCTGCTGCTGTAAAAATTGCAGAAATTATGTTCGATAAAAAGGAAGTAGATATAATAAAAACAATACCATGTTCGAATGATACTATTAAACGAAGAATTAATGATATGGCAGAAGATATCATAAAACAAGTTAATGAAAAAATAATTTTAAAAAAACAGTTTGCATTACAGCTTGACGAATCGACAGATATAGCAAACATGGCACAAATGATGGTATTTGTTAGATATATTGATGATAATGATGTACAAGGAATAAAAGAACACATATACTGTTGTAAAGAACTAAATATGAGAACTACAGCCGATGCTATCTTCAATTTATTGAATGAACAAATTGAAAAAAATGGTTTATCATGGAAATGGTGTGTGTCAGTCTGCACAGATGGAGCAGCATCTATGTTAGGTCACAAAAGTGGTCTAAAAGCTCGAATACAACGTGTGAATCCTTCAATAAAGTGGAATCACTGTATTATACATCGAGAAGTATTAGCTGCAAAGCAATTAAATGAAGATTTGAATTCTGTCTTACAAATAAGTGTGAAAGTTGTTAACTTAATAAAAACAAGATCGCTGAATTCGCGCCTTTTTAAAGTGTTATGTCTTGATATGGGATCTGAATTTACTACATTATTACTTCATACGGAAATTCGCTGGCTATCCCGTGGAAAAGTATTAAATCGAGTTTTTACGCTAAGAGCAGAGATTGCCATTTTTCTACGAGAAATAAAATCCGATTACGCACAATATTTCGAAAACGAAATATGGATTTGCAAATTGGCATATCTGTGTGATATTTTCGATAAACACAACGACCTAAATCTTCAATTACAAGGAGTTAATTCAAATATTTTTAGAACACGTGATAAATTAAATGCATTCAAGAAGAAAATATTGTTTTGGAAAAAAAATGTGTTAGAAAATGGAAAATTTACATCATTTTCACAGCTTATAAACTTTGTACAAGAAAACGAAATTATTGTAAGTGAAAGTTTCAAAACCACAATAACCACACATTTAGAAAATTTAGAATTAAACTTCGAACAATATTTTCCTAGCATGGATGAAGACGAATATAATAAAAAGCTTTGGGTTATAGATCCGTTTAATGATAAATTTATTGAGCAAGCCGAAATTTCAGATGTAATGAAGGAAAAACTAATGGAGCTTTCTGTGGATACCACAATGAAAATGGAAGAAGATGTTTCAACCTTTTGGCAAAAAATCAAAAATGAATATAGTGAATTAAGAAATGCAGCTCTTACAGAACTCTTGCCATTTCCAACAACTTATTTGTGTGAGGTTAGTTTTTCGGTATTAACGGAATTAAAAAATAAAATAAGAAATAAGTTGTGTCCCGAAAATGACATAATTCTAGCTTGCAGCAACATTAAACCAAGAATAGACATTTTAGTTGCAGCCAAACAGGCTCATTGCAGCCATTAATTTTTTTTATTTTTTATTATATATAACAAAAACTAATAAATATATTTATAATATATAACAAAAACTAATAAAAACTTATTGTTAGTTGTCAAAATTATTGTTTAGTTACATTTGGAAATTTAAAATTTTACAGGGGTACTTAAAAATTAAATAAATAACGAAAGGGTACTTTACGCAAAAAGTTTGAGAAACACTGATGTAGACGCTTTCTATTAAGGCTAAAAAAAAAAATTTATAAAATTATTTTACCTTTGTAAATTTGTTTTGTGTGTTTTCTTTATCAATTTAAAGGACAATAATAGACTGGATACAGACTATTCTAGGTATTTGTGTACTTAGTGCCTGTTCTCGAAATTTGACGTAATCTAATTTTTGTCGATGTTTTTTAAAGTGTAAAAATAAAAGTGTAGCTTTGCCTATCAATAGGTCATGCTTACACAAGCAAAAAGTTGTATGGGGACACGGTTTCAGTGAAAAAAGAGACTTAAAGATATTTGGGTACGTTTTTATATATCACCCTGCGTAACTCCTCAATATTACACCCTTTGATAATAATTTAAATATGTTCGAGAAAATGTTGCAAAAAACGCAGAAAGGGTTACATTTTTTGTGCAGAGTGTGATAGATCATTTTTTTGGCTTCTTAAAGCCAATATGAAAAATTAGTGTTGAAAACGTATTTTTTGAAAAAAAAAAAAATAGTAGTTAAAAACCGAGTTAAAATTTCGAAATTTTAACTTTGTTGAGTCATAATTTCAAAACGGAGAAGAGGAGGGGAAAATCTATAGACAAATAAAAATATCGAATGTGATTATCAATCTAACAACGTTCAGGGTTACAGGGTGATCTATAAAAATCCGTTAGGAACTCCAACTCCCCCCCCCCCCCCCGCCCTACCGTACAATTTTTTGCTTGTGTAGATCTATCCATAGCCTTCGGTTGCAAGACCACATACGAAACACCCTGTATAAGTTTAAAGAGATATCTTTAGTTTTTTATTTTGAAATAGACATTCAATATGCATCGAAAAACTGTGTGTACCTGGGAGTCAATCAATAATTCTGTTCTGTTAATTGCCAAGTTGAAACATTATCATCGTTAATCACTCACTTATACGATAAATATGTCCTTGGTGTTCATCTTGAGTTCTGTCGCTAATTCTAAACGTGAGTTCTTATATCATCGTTACAAATAATAAACGGGCACCAGAGGTGTTAAATCGTCTGGTGACCGTTTGTTATACCAAACGGCACACAATAGAGCAACTGCGGCCATTCGTCTCGCTAAGCGCCAATATTTTAGTTCTAAAATGACCTGCCATCTACAGATCCTGATGTGTATGGGAAATATGAAGTCGATTGTGGATTCTACCCTGATAAACTTAATGCATGTTTTACATCACTTAACCAAAGCTAAATGGAAAATAAAGCTGGAACGTTCGAAGTTCCTCTTGAAGGGTACATCGGGCGAGGTCGCACCTCTGGCCAATCATAATAATACTCTTTCGTTGTGTTGACCTCAGTGAACTGTTAATTTCCATTAACTTGATCAAATCTGATGCCATTGGACCCGATGGTTTGTCTCTACGATTTATCAGGTTATTATGCTTCCATTTTGTAGTAAATGCATTCTTCATGTGATTAATTCATGCTAGACTAACCTGGAACTCTCATATAAAAAGAGTACTAGAGAAGGCCACAGTGGCAACATGGACTGCTGCCGGGTTTTTGGCAGAGCTTGCGATTTTAAACCAAAAATTACTATGCGGTGGCTCATATACATCTATTATAAGACCCCATCACTCGTTTGGTGGCCAAAAACAAAACAAAAGACAGTTAAAGCTAGTTTGTAAAAACTACAATGGCTTGCATGCTTAGTAATACCTAGTGCCATACGTACCTATCGAACTGGAGTCTTAGAGACTATGTTGGACTTACCATCTTTACATTTACATGTTAGGAAGGAGGTCATCCTCCTCCAAGAATTCATAGAGGATCCGATGGCCAATTGAATTTCAGACGTTGTGCCGAAATGTCATAAATTTGAAATACCATTTAAGGTGATCTTAGGGGGCCGTCAACAGTGGCACACTGGGGACCTCTCAGCTTAAATCAGGTTTTGGGAGAATAGAACTAAAAAGGCATACATACCGGGACAATATCCTAAGGTGTGACAAGCGAAGAAGTTTGTAAATTATTCGCAACAGAGGACAAAAGCATTCCTTACACTCAGACTCATAATGGGCCTTTTTACTGGGCGCTGTCCTCTTAGATATCATCTTAAAAAGACGGGTAAGATCGATTATATGAGACCGGTTTTTTCTGTATGGAAAACTATAAAACCACTGAACCGTAACCCCCGGAATTAAATACAACCCATGAAGTCGCCGAAGGCACCGACACATTAAAAGGCCTTAACGTGCCGGGTACAGCATGCAGTAAGAACTCACTCTCACTGCTTTTTCTATACTCGTCATGGAGGAAAAGCTAAAATTTCATCTTAAACAGGTTCTAAAACCCGAAACTGTCGCTCCCACAGCAAAATGAAGTTAAAACAAATCGCAGCGCCAAATATGTTTTCTTTCTAATAGTTAAAAAAAAAAAATAGCATATACAACAAATATATGTAAATTGTAGCGTTTGAATAAAATACAAGCAACTTTTATATGAAAAACTGTAGATGTCGCCTGCTGTCCGGCCCGCTACTCTCTTTTTCGACTTTGTTCATAGCTTGTATATTCCGGGGGTTACGGCTGAACATGTCCTGTGTGACTGTGAAGCTCTGTGCCGCATAAGGCTAAGACATCTAGGGAGGGCATTTCCGCTGCCAGAAGATGTCGAAAAAATGGCCCCCAACAACACCATAAGCTTTCCAAAAGATTGGGCGCCCTAGAACATTTAGGGGTAAAATCACAAAAGATCTTATAGGTAACGGTGACTAGATGAGAGGCGGGATAGCGGCCCGAATCCCCCCATATTTCATACATACAAATTTCTTTTAATTATACAAATTTCATTAACAAAATTGTTCAACGAAATATATTTGACTTTTCTTATTCTAGCTTCGATGTAGGTTAAACTAAAGTTAAAAAAAACACACAATTCTTCCAGAATCGCTACACAGTTGGCATATTGGCAAATTGTCCATAAATATTTTCCTACGTTGCTAAAATTTCTCGTTGGCAGAAAATTCGACATTTTAAATTGATTTTCTTTCTTCGGTTTTATCTAATAAGGTTCTTATTATGCAATCAATTTGTATGCAAATCATGCTGAAACATTTTTAAGGTGGAGAGTTCATCCCTGTTATGAGGATACTCCCCTCAGAGTATATATGTCAGTCGTCGCCCCCTTACGCTGAGGAGTAAAGCTAAATACGCTAAATATTTCAATTCTGTGAAGCATTAACCTCCAAATTTGTTCCTTTTTAGAAAATATAAGGGGGGGGGGGGATCATTTGCAAAAGCGGAAAATTTTCATTAAAGTTGTTGGCTCATTTTAAAACTTACACACATGAAACGGACATTGCAGATAGACAGAAGATTGCTCGCCATAAATTATACAAATTACTGAAAATTACTGGAGAATTTTTTAGTTTCGTGATTAAAGAAAGATTTATGTAATTTGGGGGCTTTGTATACATTGCAATTATTGAAAGATGTAAAATTTCATTGAATGTGCACTATCCATGAAAATTCTTACGCTAAAGTCTAGTATGATGTTTCCATGAAAACAGCAGCAACATAGCCAGTTCCAGTATTGAAATGTAGATGGCCGGTAAGGCCAGATTGTCAGAAGTAAACTGGGAACTGGAAAATGGTAATATGAGTTTTGTACTCTTTCGAGACCCGTAAAAAATACAGTCTACAAGCAATTCTCAACCTACTGCATATGAGCAGAGAAAATTACAAAACAAGTACCGAGGTAGTGTCATTTTCTGGCCTAAAGCCGAAGACCAAAAATTTCATTAAGAAATTTTTGGGAGTTTAGGTACTGCGCGTAAAGTGTTTCGATCAGCCAGTAACAGGGCGATCTCATCAGGACAGCAATGAACCCTGAAACTGCCTGCTGTCTATACTACAGTGAACTCAGATGCCAATTAGTTGCTAGTGGATATATATAGACTTATTTAAAAATCTATATGTGAATCATTTTAAGGAAAATTTGTTGTCTTCACAATTAAAATGATTTTTTTGGGCATCCCATTTCTAACTAATAAGTGGAAAGTGGTAATGAGTTTTTAAACTCTTTCGAGACCTGTACGGTAAAGTGGGAACTTTTTCTATGCAATTTTGTATGCCTGAACACATAAATTGTTGCGGAATTTTTCTACAGCTCGTGTTTTCATTTATTCAATCATCATGGCCATAATTTACATATAACACAAATAAATAACTTTAATTCGATTAATTTTTTGTAAAAGTAAAAGTCCTTCTGTACCATTCTACGGTAACACTCCCATCCAACTGGCCATGAATGTATAGGTAGATATTATCAGATTAGAGGTGGATATGATATTCTGATTGAAACTCGGTAAATCATTGATATATAGACTAATAGCGGATCCAGAGTTGATCCCTGTGGAACATCAAAATGCATATCCAGTAGAAAATGTCCATCGCTCTAATGCTGTTAATTTATTTAGTTAGAATGACAAAAGCATACGTAACCATAATAACGATAAAGAAAAGTAACTTTAACTAAGCTGATGTTTTATTTGACCTTTTGAAAGATGAAAAGCAATGCAATCAAACTGACGGTTAAAGAGGTGAGACATTGACGAAACCGGCTCATGCATGCCACAGTTTGTACTATGCTGAGGAACAAAGAAGAAGTCACAGTTCCTCAAGGAGCGGACAGGAACAGATATATTGAAATTATTTAAGAGCTCAGGGGAGTTTATCGCTCCTTGTATACACTGAAATGCAAAGACAACTCTGGAAGTTTTACGTCTATTCTCAAGAGAGTCTAATGGAAAGACTTTAAGTCTGTCAACATATGGAAGCAGAATAATAGGGTTATCCCAATGAAATCCACGCAGGACCAATCGGACAAATCTCCACTGCACAGCCTCGATGCAATTTATGTATAAAGCATGGAAGGGAAACTAGAGAGGACTGGCATACTTCAAAATGTGTCTAAGGAATATGCAGTAAAGGATCTTCGTTATGAACTCTTTTGACCATCTCTATACAAACCCCAGAGTAGCATTAGCTCTTGCAACAATTGTATTGATATGATGCTCGAAGGAAAGGCGAGTATTAAAGAAGACACCCAGATCTTTGGTTTTGTCAAGTCTAGTTAATAAGCATCCATCTAAAGTATAATTAAAGTACAATGGCCTCCTTTTACGAGAAAAGGATATTGTAAAACATTTGCTGACATTAAGAAAAAGACAGTTAATAGCACACCATTTATGAAATGTGTCTGATAAGTCCACACTCGTTTTCATTAGAAACAATACGAAAGATTTTGACATCGTCAGCATAGCAAAGAATTCTTGAATTAGCCAAAATCAGAGATACATCGTTGATGTGTTTTGGAAAAACACCACAACTAAAAGACAAATTAAATAAATGACACTGTTTTGATGGATGTAGCACAAAGTTTTATAAGTGTGGAAGGAACGCTATCCGGACCGCCAGAAAAACTATCAGCTATGCCTGAAATATACTTGCAGACAGACGCTTTATCGAAAACAGGTTTTTAGGTTGAAGAAAAGTCAGCGAAAGCTTCGTCAAATGGGTAAAATCATTATAACTATATAACATGAGCTCAAAGTTCCAATCACAAGGCAAAGGGACGAGAGATACCAAGCACGGTGGCTAAAGCGACCCATTGTGCTATCCTGCTATAAACTCCATTATGAAAACCTTCCAATCCTCTCTTAATGGAGCATTTAAGGTCTTGGTGAGGAAGATTTTTCAGTTCATCTAAAGATAGGTACACAGACCCTAGAGTATCCAGCGTGTTCCGGGCAAAAACAAGCACACAGAAAGTATTCGGTTGTCTCAGGCTTTCCTTCCAGGCAGGCAAGACAAAGGCTATGTTCGCTGCCATACCGATGGCGAAGACTTCAGGCTGGAAGATAGTGGTGTATCTTCCAAGTTGGTGCTCCATAAAATCACTTAAGTACTGTAAGGTTTTGTCTGGATCCGATTCTGGTTGATGTTGAGTTTCACGGAGCTCTAACTTGATATTCCCCATAGTTCGTACAAGTTAACTACCATGTTAAGCTAGCTATCGAAATGTGTTCATTCCTTGTGCACAATAGTTCTAGGAGTCTTCAGTCGATCTTAGTTTTTGTGTATTGTCCTATTGCTGTAGCTAGAAAGTTGTAAGGGCCAATTGTCTGCCATACTTCATCCTTAACTGTATAGATTTCAATGAAACCAGTGCCGAATCCATGCCATAGTTCGATACATGAATAGACCACTGTTGTCATCACCTTCAAATGAAACTTTATTTTGTCATATTATGCACCGAAAATAAGATCTACTTTATAACACTCAAGTTCGTCGTTCAACTCTACAAAAGTTCAAGCTCAAAATAGACTTGGTGCGTGCGTTTCAAGTACAAAAACGCAAATCAGGATTGCCTTAATTAGCGAGTTCGCCATCGAAATTGTACCTTTGGAGAAAGTGCTGTAGTAGAAGTGACATGTCCAAATCCTTATAGCTTGGTTGAACTTAGAGTTTTTATTTCTTCGTGGAATAGGACATTTAAGCCTCGGACATGCTGAAGTTCCAAGACCGCGATAGTATTTGTAATATTTCTGTTATGATCGTCAATATTTTCATTCTCTCAGCCTGAAGAAAGTTGTTCCTGGTGAAACTATACCCAGTTGAATTGAGATTCAGTTCAGGGCTCCTCCTTGTTTGAAGGAGTAAAAGTTACCTTGAAACTTCATATACAACCGCCAATTTAGTATGCATTCATTTTATTATGCACATAATAAATTGTCGGTACAATAAGAATTCTTCACTTCCACCGATACGTAATCTCTTTGGCAATTGTTTTGTTGATTTCAAGATACCTAGAATACCCCCACACGTACCACACTCCATCAACGTAGTCTAGAACAAATTTTCGACAATCACGAATGTCAAACTGCCAAAGCTACGTCATCATTTCAGAAAGGCTTTGATGCTTATACTTTTTATATATTCCCATGGGATTCTACCGAATAACACGCAACTTGCCTTACACTATCCTCTGTCTGTTCTGTTCTATTTATATTCCCTTAAAGCAACCGAACCCATAGGCTATTGTTGTCTGGACTGGCATGGTATTGTTTACGTAGAGAACTCATTTCTTGGTCATAAGTCGTTCTGTAAGTCAATTTCGTTGGACACAAATAATTCACAAAACCGTCGTCGCCGCCGCCGCCGGTTCATAAACGTATCTTTTCCCAAAAGCTTAAATTTCTTTTGTTATTTTATTTTTCCTCTTTCATCCTTTTTGCTGGTATTAAATTTCACGAAAGTCCTCCTTTCTGCATTTTGGTTTTCATCATTCAACTGAAGATCCTGAGTTCGTTGTTGCATAGAAATTGCTGATTTATATACTTTTAGAGATTTCATTTTTAGGGTCCATTATATAAAGAGAACGAGGATGGGTGGAGCTGTATCTATCTAACGACCGTTACCATCTTATATTCCAACTAGCATAGATTTGAGTCAATAAAGGTTCCAGATTGCTTTGAATTTCCTCTACTAATAACAATCTTTTCCCATCTTATATCTAAGATACAATTGGAAAGAAAACAAAAAATGGGGGAATGACTCCTGGATTTTTTGCAAAGTTGTAGTATGTGTGTGGAACATTTTTTTTTTCTTTGAGGTATCACTAGGCACTGTGATTTCCAATTGACTACCTCTTATGAAAGAATTTGAAATGAATTCACCCGGGAATACCTAGTTTTCCTTCAAAATATGGCCCTAGGGATATTATTTCTACTGCAGGTGTCTTTGACCAATTTAAAATTGTGTGTGAAACATAATTCAAAGGAATTAGATAGGAAAGGGTCCATAGGGTCACTCCTATCTTTTATGGGTACTCATCATAGATAATCTCTTGAGAACGCCCATCCAAATGGTTGAAAAAATGAAAATGAGGTGTATAATGTCAATGTCATGTTACAGTGATGTCAGCCGAAAAGAAGAGTCGCTCATCTTGGATTATGTGTGACTTGGGCTGACTGCCAACATAGTCAATTTTGGCGTGATACTCCCACGGGCAGAAAATCGAATGAACTGCAAGCAAAAACCAAAATGGAAACTTTTGACCCTAAAAAAATCAAACCTAAAAACCTTGGTATCTATCTCTATACTAGGAACACCTATCTTAAGGCACCTTTCGTAGGATGAGACTGATTGACAACCTTGAATGGAGAGGATGCGTGAAGGAGATTGAAACGGTTATTCACTTTCTTTGTCTGTTGTCCGCCTCTCTCGGGAAAACGATACAGATTTCTTAGACAGGTAGTCTCAGGTGTGAGTTTAAAATTGTATTGTTGAAATTTTTGAGTCTTATAAATTATGAGGATGAACAATGGGCTTAATATTGACTTAATTTCTAGCTGAATATATTTTCAATCCACGTATCCATAACAAAACATAATCACAGTGCAATGTCAATTCTCTGAAGAATAAAGAGAAGCAATTTCGGACCTCAAAGGCGTTTCCCATCAATTTCCTCTCTAGAAGTCTTGTAGTCTTTAATTGATTTATTAAGACTTTTCGTCTATGAGCTTCGGTTCATATGGATATACTCCTTTGGGCCATCTTATGGATGGAATTCCAGTGGTTCACCGAATATATGCCATATAAAAATGTGATAGAAAAGATTCGGAATGTCAATCAATTCCACCACTCTATAGCAGTGCCTTTGATTTATTATTTTTTTCAAAAAGGATTGCATTACCTTTTGGTGGATGTTACCCCGACGAGATGGCCCATTCTATCATTTGTACGAGAAAGAAATGCTTTGGTGCTGCCAAATGAATTTTTGAAATCGATTGATAGCAAGGTAGGGCGTGCTTATGTTTGAAGATCGCGCCTGCTATTCTGTGCTCTCAATTTCCTATAGGTGGATTTTTGTAATCCTAGTTGGCGTGTAAATCACTACATTTGGCAGCAACTTCTGTTCTAGCGGACAGTCAAATCATTTCGCACATAGCATCTCTAAGATTTTAGTTATAGTTTACAGGACAAAGATTGATTTAGTTTGAGATGGGCTTTCTCTTTGGTATTTCTCGAAAATCCAGCAGTTACTATGCTTCTATGTTTCGCGTGCTTTGTATACCAAATGGAGTGTGATAAATTCGTTTTAAGCGAAGCGTTGTTAGCTTTTTAGATTCTTGTTGTTGATTACGTACTAAAAAAAATAGTAGGTACCTAGTTATAGTTGTTTGTTGAACCATAACTTCCAAAACGGGAGGAGATACAGGCGAAAAATGTATATGAGGCTTTGGAAAACTCCAAAAATTCATCATTACATTACAAAAAATCTGTAACTCCCCCGGAAACTCCAAACCTTAGGATTTAACATTCACCTGACATAGAATTTTTTACATGTCTCAACGAGATCTATTCATACCTAGCCGAGTGTCAACTACTCGTAGAACACCCTATGTAGAGACCACGAATAGTAGGTTTGTTCGATGAAAACACCATGTAAAACACCGTGTAAAATTTTCCCCTAAAATATGGCGCCTATGTCCCAGGATTTTGTGAACCCACAGAAACACGCTTTTTGAAGTGTAGCACTGGGGTGCTCTAGGTTTACCCGGTGGTTTCATTACAAACCTAATGTTTACCAGTCAGATTGATACAAACTATAATCAGTACCAAGTTAAGCCAGGTATACCAATATAAGTCAATTAAGTTTGAAGTCTAACTATATAGGTAAGAAGTCATTTTAGATTTAATTAAATTTCAATGAAAAGAGAAAAATTTCACTTTGGCAAGAACCAAACAAATGTCAATTTGACAGTAATCTCCGTCGCTACGTTCTTATCTGTGCTATTTGTGCAATCACACGTTATTTTCTTAATAAATTAAATTTAACTCCCTTTTAACATCTCTAAGGAGATCCTTAAGTGTTGATTACATAGCGCCCGTTCCATTCCGTCACGTAAAGCTGTCAAATTTGAACATACCCAATACTGTGTAATTGCTCACATTGTAAGAAACTGATCGGAACGGGACGGATAAGTTGAGCAAATTTCAATTTTGACGGAAGACATAACCTCCAAAATTCGGAATTTGTTTGTTTACAATTGTAGACTGTGGTGCTACTTGATTGAATTTAAATTAAATAACTTAACTTATGATTTAAAAGTAAGTATATACATAAATAAAATGGACAAAATGGGTAATATATCTAGTATGATATTTCTAACGGTGCTATTTATTGCCCATTTTAAATCTCGATGATAAAAATTAGTGCTCACACCGTGGGATAAAATGTTGTAATACGATAACGCCAGTCTGTATTCGAAATATTTGTGGCCCGAATTGAGACTTTTGTTAATTGTAACTTTTGTTTTCTTCATCCTTTGGTATGTTGCTACGAAATACCCAGAAATATCCCTTTCCATTTTTGTGGTTTTACTCACCGCCTTCTCCTTCTGACACCCCAAAACATTTTATGTTCAATGTAGAAATTGAAATAAGGCAAATAAATTCCCATTTAGCTGGTATCATTTCACAAACTTCTTTAAAAACAAAGTGAAGATAACAGTCAAATAACAGTCAAGTAACGTGACGGCCCGGGACGTTGTGATCACTTCATAGTTGAGTCGAAACGGGCCGAAATGGAATGTAACGGAACGGACACTATGTAATCAGCACTTTAAGCTCCAAGAAATTCAACGTTTTTATAGTAACCAGAACTGAACTACTTTTCTGTGCTCTTACTGAATATCACCTGAATTTTACTAGGGTAGCAGTTGATTTTCGAAGCTTTGGAAGAATATTCGAATTCGAAGTTTTGAAATTCGAAGCTTCAACCTTCAAACTGAAGAAATTCGAAATCTGGAAACTACCATGTGAGCGGTGTTTAACATTTATAACGCTATTTTTACCCACTTTTCGTTGAGCTATTGAGCTAAAATGTGGCACACTATTTCATGACAATACATTTTTGCTCTTAATTTATAGCCAAGATGGTGGCTATATGATGACGGAAGAATTTTGTCATTAATGGTTCGATTTGACTTAAAATATATAGAAGTTATCGGGGTCACAGATTATAAATTTTTGGCAAAAATTTAGAATTTCAATATTGAGGGTTACGAATTTTTAAACAAAAAAGAGTGAAATTAACGTTAACGGTGTTGAGCCACATTACAATGAAATATATTTATATACCTACTCTTATCATAACCAAAAGTTATATACCTACACCTATTCCCCGACAAACTTCTGAAAACTAACACTATTTAAACTATTCAAAAAGAATTTCAAGTCACTTCGATTATTATTATTAACCTTACCGACACTGCAGACACGGAGAAAAAATCATGTTTCGAAAACCTCACAGCTTCGGCAAAAACGTTTATGCTTCGAAGGATTCGACTTCGAGAACTGGAAGTTTCAAATCGCCTGCTTCGAAGTCTATCGACAGCCCTAGTTAACAGTTTAACTGATTTTATACACATTATTCCATTCGCAGAAAGTCCACAAAAAATTAACTAATTTCTAAACAACTCATCGGAGCTTGCTCTTAAGGTATAAGGATAAATATTTGTAAACACTTACCGTTAATGCGAGTGATAATTATATGATTCCAAATTACAACAAAACAGATGTTGACATTCACAGTATTTTCACTTTTCATTTCCCACTTAGAAATTTTCAAGAAATTTACGTTTTAATATATACAAAAAATTTTAAATAATTTTTAAAGTACAAAAAAACTCGAACGAAAATTATTCAAACTTAAGTTCAATTTTAATCAGCTGGCTTTCGTTTATTTACTAATAAATTGTGATTTTATCAAGACAAGTTTAACAATATCTGCGCTAAGTTTAGCTATGCCATGTAGGTACCTACATATACGAAGAAAAGCAAAATATTTTCAAACTTTTTTCACATTTCAAGTTATAATCATTGAATAAATAACTAATAATCAAACGGAATATAATGGCAGTAATGAAATCGTGACATTTTGAAGGGGGATTTTTTTTATAATTCAAATTGCTATGTAAAAAAATAAACATTTTTAGCGCCCCCTATTTTCGATAATATGTCTTATCGTTGCCTATGATAATTTAATGCAATTGTCACAATTCACTTAACCAAACAAACCGGCATTGGAAAATGTAAAATTTTTTGCCATGGCTATTTATTTTTATAAATATTTCACTTTTAAATTACTTAAAACTATAATTTATTAGTAAAACTATTAAACTTGCTTGAAAAATATTTTCGCACGACACAAACTCCGGTTGTTTCTGCAGCACAGTACAACGCACTTGAACACCATAATTGCAAGACTCCGGAGTCTCGATTATATAAAATCCCGTTCACAAAACAATATTTCACTATAATACTTCATTAATATGATGTAAAAAACACTTCTAATTAGCTATTTATCACAAAATCGTTAAATTAAACCCGAACTGTAATCTGAAATGTCAGAAATCAAGCAGAATTTTCAAATAGTGCACAGCGCCATTTGTCATTTCTCCAACCGCTTAATGGGTTTGACTGTTATTAAATTGCCTGCACTACACACGTACACTGTATTTGCGCGAAACGAAACGCCCGCCGCTTCCTTATTAGTTATTTATTCAATGGTTATAATCTGGTTCATACGTCACGGATCGCACACTTGCCTAATTTGAATGGATGCGACTAAGATGCTGCCAATTGTAAGAAAAATAAAAAAAAAACATTAATAATCTGCTAATATTTTTCAAGTTTTACTACACTTTAGTTTCACATATTTTATATATGTACGTACATACCTAGGTGATTACAAGAACACAAAAAACAGTAGCTGACGATAAAACGCGAATTAATTTGAAAAAATCGTCTTTTTTATTAATTTCTACAATTTATTTTGATCTCAAAGAAAGAAAAAAAAACAGAATTCCTTAAAACTTTTACCAAGATGGCAGTTGGGCAGTCGCTATCGCAAATATAAATTTTGATTTTATTACCAACATAGCCGCCAAGAAATTCCACATGTAACTCGGTGGTTACTTTCCACAAAAGAACTTTTATGAGAAACTGTAAGAATTGAAAAAAATTCTTAAATAATTTCACGTTAATCCCACGAACTACATTACAAAATTAGCCTAATCAGCTTCTTAAAACACAATTGAATTTCTTAATCCTTTCCTCATTAAAATTGACCAGCCATCATTACTAACTTTATGATACATTACCGCACGCACACTAATTTATTTATATACTACAATAAGTTTCACATTAAAACTTGATGGATTTCTTTTTGCTTTGCTCTTTACCTAGCCTATAACAAAATAAAAAAAGAAAGTAGATGTGAAGGAAACGGAATGAGGAAGAACATTATAAATAAATGCAGTTCGTTTTGAAAATCACTGTTATGTCTAGACGCTAGATTCTATTTTGTAAAAATTTCCCATAGGTATATTGGGCTTGGGCTAGGTCATTGCCGGCAATGGCTAGGTAAAAATGTATAGTTCCTTTATAAAGTGGTGTGTGAGCGGGGAGTTTTTTTACCAAATATTTAATGATAAAATTTGTGGAACATGTTATTCGCTTTTTCAATTTATATACATAACACTTTTGGATACATCAAGAAGGGATGAAATTTTCTCATTTCACATTCGAAAGTTATTCACAACTGGTGATTTAGCTTTTTGGTTGTTTAAAGGAAGAATTTAATTTAAATTTAAAATTAATTAATAAAAATTGTGCCGACATTTTTGGTGTAGTGCTGTGAACCGTATTTCTACACATGTGTAAATATTTTGTGGTTTGTATTTTGTGCATATAATTTTGAAATTGCAAACAAAACAGAAAAAAAAGGTTCTTTGTGTAATCGTACAAAATGGTGTCGTAACATAAAACTTTTGAATTTTCAATAATGGACAATAAAATTCAGAAAAAAAAGAAGGAAAATTTTCCAAACGCGACGCACCGGTTAAATTACGACAGGACAATTATAACGGTTTCGTTCCTAGTGTTTGTGCCGGTTGAACATTTTACTTTATGTTTTTTTTTTAGTTTTCGTCGGTGTGTGTGTGCTTTGCAAATTAAAAATTTTAATGCAAAATGCGAGTGTAGTGTGTGAAATATAAAAAAAAGTGTTTAGGTTTTTGTGCTTGATGAGATTGTGTTTTTTGTTTTTGTGAAGTGAGAATAGCAATATGTAGGTCATGAAGTACATCATCGCATGTGTAAAGCATCCATCCAACGCAGGTAAGTGTCAGACGTGTCTCTAGTGTTAGTAGCTTGCATTTTTTGCGAAAAAAAGAAATATTAAAGGATGGACATTTTGTTAATTTGTTTATATCTTTCAATTCCGATATGGGGGGTTACTCCTCTTATAAAGCAATTTTTGTCTGAAAATTTAGTATTTCTAAATAATTTAATTGATTATTTGAAAATTTCTGGACGGAATTAATCTTAAAGGCAAATAAGTAGGTAGTCAAACTTTTTTAACAGTGTTGCTCCTCTTGTCAGCATTTGGGCATTGCCAAGGTATTTTTTTTTTTGCAGTAATAGAAATTGTACATGAAATTTCCTTTAGTGCAAAAATTACTTCAGTTTGGTTTTTCTCAGTGAAAAAAATCCAAGAAATATATTTAAGTATTAAAGTTTCTATTAAATTTTCACACATCTTACAGCTAAATAGAGATTTTTTTTTTTTTTAGCTTTGTATGGGCAGACGCATAATATATAAAACTTTGTTTCACACGTTTTGTTCAAAAGGGCTCCTATGGAGTTTAAAAGAGTTTCTAAAAAAGTATATAAAAAATAGCAATTTCCATAAGATTATTTACACGTGCGGCATATTTTTTCCTAAGAATATATATATTTACAGTAATTTAGTTAGTTTTTACTGAATATTTTATTTCATTTGCAACTAGAATTTCGTACTTCGCATATTCTCAGTATTTTCCTTAAATGACAACTCAGTTTCTGCCTTCCTTTTCTTCTTCTGGATGAATCTGTAGGAATCGAGAGAAAGATGTCATAATTTAGTTCTGTGCACATAGAAAAAGAACAAAACCGAACCATTTCTAGTGTTTGACATTTCTTTTATTTGAAAAAAGTAAGAATAAAAAATTGTTGTTTATGAAAAACAAGGCCATTTTCCAATATAGACAACTTAAACTCAACTATTACCACCTCAGCCAAATTGTAAACAACACTTTCACGAATACAAATTAAAATCATTTTGTTTGAAGCCGGGATAGCGCTCAGATGGATTAAGAACCATTTGGAGGCCAAAAAGCAACAGCAGATTGAAAATAAATTGTTTGGCGCGAAATAAAGAACAACATGGATTGAAACAGATTCATCCTGAACGAGAAAAGGAACGCAGCAGACTGCTGAATTTTTGTATCCCAGATGATGAGATCATTGAGTATAAGTTCGTCATTCCATTAGTAACGCACAGAAAAAATTCTAGTAGAGAAAAAATGTTTGACACCCATACATAATATTATATAAAATTTATAAAAAATTTGTAGATTTCAGTTCGAAAATGGGACCAATCGGGCAACTAATTCGTAGGGTTGCCATACAAAAATTTCGTTTTTCAATATACAGGGTGTTTCCTACATGGTGGTTAATAGAGCAGGGGGTGATAGTACTCACTTGTATGTCAGGGGGGGCCATATCAACCGTTTAGGAGTTACAAGGTGATTAAGAAAAAAGCATTTTTCCACAAAGCACCGTTTCTTAAAAAGTACAGATTTTTCGGTCACAGTTAAGTGCTCATTGTATACAGAACTTCACGGCCTTTTTAACAACTGCTCAACCAGCTCGGTACTCATTTTAGGAGTGGTCTAAAATAAAAATTTCGGATTTTTTTTTATTTCGACCTCTATTATTTTCGAAAAAAGGTCTGTCCCAATCTGTACCTGTTCCAATTTTTTCAGAAAAGCTGTAACAGTACCAATACCAAGTTTTATATTTCCCAATTATGTAGTTTTCACACAGTCACACTGCACAAGGACTTTTAACTTAATACAATAGGAAGTTAATAGTACGATATTATATGGTAGAGTGGCTTGGAAAGTGACTGAAAACTATCGCAGGAAGCCAAAACAGAACTATCATGCAAATGACACAATACATACAATATATACAATACAGTTGATTTAGGCTACATTAAATTCTACTTATGTAGGTTATAACATATTATTTAGTGTCTGTATAGAAGTATATATGGATATTCCTTTTAAATTAATTTAAATAATCTTGAAATTCTAGGAAAATTTATGGAAGAAAATGTGTTTTATTTACAGCCATGTTTCTGTAATTTATATTTTACTTTTATCTGTAGCTAAGAGTTACATTTTCGGTTCAGTTCCCGTATTGCAATTTTAATAATTTGAGCTTTGATTTCTTAAATAAATTTAAGTGAATAATACTCTTTTGGGAAAAAAAAAATTTCACCGAAGAATAAAATCATAATATAAAGAGTTGTTGTAATTTTTTAAACACATCTTTTGTCTATCCTAATCTAAAAACAATCTTCTTTTATTATTTGTACCAAAGTTGGGACTTCTAGCTGATACTTTGGAACAGGTACTTTTGAACTTGGAACGTGGATGAAAAAGTGGATTTTTCCCCTCGTGAATGTGGGAAATTGGTGCATCGTAGAAAATGACTTTCTATGAGAAAACTGTTCACAACAGAGCACTAATATCCCTGAAAGAAAGAACGGAAGAAATTTATGCGAAATGTAATAACTGGGAGGAGTACACCACTCGATAGTAGTCTCGGAGAGATCACTTCTTTCCGCTCCCTAATTGGATGTATTTTGACCGACTTTCTTGAATGAAAAAGTGAATTTTTCCCCTCGTGATTGTGCGAAATTGGTGCGTCGTGGAAAATGACTTTCTATGATAAAAATGTTCACAACAGAGCACTAATGTCCCTGAAACAAAGAACGGAAGAATTATATGCGAAATGTAGTAACTGGGGTGTATGTGACCCAAGTGTATGAAAATGGGCTTTCCGGCGACAAAAACGTCCCGAGAAAGTTTTCTATATCATAAAAAGAGCACACACTCGATAGTATTACGCGAGACCACTTTCCGCTCGTGTTTGTGCGAAATTGGTGCGTCGTGGAAAATGATTTTCTATGATAAAAATGTTCACAACAGAGCACTAATGTCCCTGAAACAAAGAACGGAAGAATTATATGCGAAATGTAGTAACTGGGGTGTATGTGACCCAAGTGAATGAAAATGGGCTTTCCGGCGACAAAAACGTCCCGAGAAGTTTTCTGTATCATGAAAAGAGCACACCACTCGATAGTACACCGCGAGACCACTTTTTCCGCTCATGATTGTACGAAATTGGTTAGTCGTGGAAAATGATTTTCTATGAGAAAATTGTTCACAACAGAGCACTAATGTCCCTGAAACAAAGAACGGAAGAATTATATGCGAAATGTAGTAAGTGGGGTGTATGTGACCCAAGTGAATGAAAATGGGCTTTCCGGCGACAAAAACGTCCCGAGAAGTTTTCTGTATCATGAAAAGAGCACACCACTCGATAGTACACCGCGAGACCACTTTTTCCGCTCATGATTGTACGAAATTGGTTAGTCGTGGAAAATGACTTTCTATGAAAAAAATGTTCACAACAGAGCACTAATGTCCCTGAAACAAAGAACGGAAGAATTATATGCGAAATGTAGTAACTGGGGAGGGTGCACCCCTCTATATATACTCTCGCCGAGACCACTTCTTTCCGCACGTGATTGAGCGAATTTTTGGTGTATCGTGGAAAATGATTTTCTATGAGAAAGAAAGAATAATTCAATTGTAAACAAAACCGGCGTTGGAAAATGTTCAATTTTATTGCCACGGCCGTTTATTTTTAGAACTATTTAACTATTTAACTTCTAATTTATTTGAAATACTATAATTTATTAATGAAACAATTAAACTTACCTGAAAAATTATTCCCTATAGCAATAACTCCGGTTCTGTCTGCAACACAGCACAGCGCACTTCTTCACCACAGCTCGAAACTCCAAAATCTCTTACACACACTTCACTACAGTTTCGCACTGTTATTGACTTTTTATTGCTTCTTTAAGAAAAATCACTAAAAAACCACCGCACTATTTTTCGTAAATTCGAATAAATTTAGAAATGTCAGAAATTTCGGACTGACAACAAATAAATAACCCAGCCCTCTTTTCATTTCCCCTCGTGTCTACAAAAAAAAACACCATGCATATCACATGTACACGAATTTTACACATACATATATATAATCTAAGTTTCGATCTAAAACCGTTACAAATTGTAAAAAAAAAAAAAACACCGTTACGAAACCACAACCACAAATAACCTATTTTTTTTCAAATTCTACAACACTTTAATTTTCACATATTGTATATAGGTATACACAGGTAATTAAAGGATCACAAAAAACAGCAGCTGAGGTTTCCTTGTTTCTGCGATTTCTTTTGATCTCAAATACCAAAAAACGACCAAAATGGCAGACGCGATCGCAAATACCTATATTATGATAACATTTTCAATACCAACGCAGCCGCAAAAATCCACATGTCACTTGGCGGTTACTTTCCACAAAAGATCTTTATTTTTCTCTTGTTAAAATTTGAAAAAGTTCTTAGTCAATTTCACATTAATCCCGATAATAACGATTATTCCGACCTGCACGATCTACACTACAAAATTAAAGTTATCAATTAATCGCTTGATGAGCTTAAAACACAATTAAATTCCATAAACGCACACTAATTTGTTTATATACTACATATCCATAGGTATAATGATAAAATTTGTGGAACATGTTAGTCGCTTTTTCAGTTTAGATCCATAACACTTTTGGATAAAACAAGAAGGGATGAGATTTTCTCATTTCACATTCGAAAGTTATTCACAACTGGTGATTTAGATTTTTAGTTGTTTAAAGGAAGAATTTAATTTAAATTTAAAATTAATTAATAAAAATGGTGCCGACATTTTTGGTGTAGTGCTGTGAACCGTATTTCTGCACATGTGTAAATATTTTGTGATTTGTATTTTGTGCATATAATTTTAAACTTGCAATTAAAACAGAAAAAAAAGTTTCGTTTGTGTAATCGTAAAAAATGGTGTCATAACATGAAACAATTTTCACTAACGGACAATAAAATAAAAAAGAAAAAGACAACAAGATGGAAAATTTTCCAATCGCGACGCGGCGGTTTAATTACTTCAGGACAATTATAATAGTTTCGTTTCTAGTGTTTGTGCCGGTTGAACATTTTACTTAATGTTTTTTTTTCGTTAATTCGCATTTAGTTTTCGTCGGTGTGTATGTGCTTTGCAAATTAAAAGTTTAATGCAAAATGTGAGTGTAGTGTGTTAAATTGAATAAAGTTAGCATGTGTTTAGGTTTTTGTGCTTGATGAGGTTGTGTTTTTTGTTTTTGTGAAGTGAGAATAGCAATATATATGTGTAGGTCATGGAGTACATCATCGCATACGTAAAGCATTCATCCAACGCAGGTAAGTGTCAGACGTGTCTCTAGTGTTAGTAGCTTGCATTTTTTGCAAAAAAAAAAAAAATATTAAAGGATGGAAATTTTGTTTATTTTTTTATATCTTTCAATTCCGATTTGGGGAGTTAATTTTTATCTGAAAATTTATTATTTCTAATTAGGTAATTTAATTAATTATTTGAAAATTTCTGGACGGAATTAATCTTAACGGCAAATAATTAGGTAGTCAAACTTTTTTAACAGTTTTGCTCCTCTTGTCAGCATTTGGGCATTGTCAATGTGATTTTTTTTTGCAGTAATAAAAATTGTACATGCAATTTTCTTTGGTGCAAACATTATTTTAGTTTTGTTTTTCTTAGTGAAAAAGATAAAATATCCTAGAAATATTTAAGGTTTACGGTTTCTAAAAATTTTCGCACATATCTTACCTAAATAGGAAATATTTATTTCTGAGCTTTGTATGGGCGGACGGATGTAAAACGTTGTAGATGGGCACAGTAATTTAGTTAATTTGTACTGAATATTCTATTCCAATTGCAACTAAGATTTCAAACTTTGCAAATTCTCAATATTTTCCTTAAAAGACAACTCAGTTCCTGCGTTCCTCTTCTCGTCCTGCAAAAATCTGTCTGAATATCAACAGAACATTGTCCTGATTTAGCATATAGAAGAAGAACCAAACCGAACCATTTCTAGTGTTTGACATTTTTTTTATTTGAAAAATGCAAGAATAAAAAATTGTTGTTTATGAAAAACAAGGCCATTTTCCAATATAGACAACTTAAACTCAACTATTACCACCTCAGCCAAATTGTAAACAACACTTTCACGAATACGAATTAAAATCATTTTATTTGAAACTGGAATAGTACGAAGGTGCATTCAGAACTAAATCGTTTGGCCCGAGAAAAAGAACGACACGGATTGAAATAGATTTATCCTGAACGAGTAAAGGAATGCATTTTATACACTAGATGATGAAATCATAAGGTATAAATTTTTCATTCCCTATGTAACGCAAAGAAATAATTCTGGTAGTGCAAAATGGATTTGACACCCATGCTCAAAATTACAAGTTATTTTTATTTTTACGTATTCAATTAGAGAGCTGAAACTTTGCACGCGGCTTTTATAAAAAAAAAAGTGGATTCCAGTTCGAAAATGGAATCTATTGGGCAACTCCTTTGTAGGGTTGCCATACGAAAATTTCGGTTTTATACCTTAGATGAAATCTATAGGGTATAGGTACTAAGTTTGTCATTCCGTTTGTAACACAGAAATAATGATGGTAGAGCAAAATGGATTGGACACCCACGCATAATATTAAAAGATATTTTGATTTTTGACTTTAAAAAAAAAGTAAAATTTAGTTCGAAAATGAGACAAATCGGGCAACTTCTTCGTGGGGTTGCCATACAAAACTGTCGGTTTTCACTATATATTTGGACACTGCCTGAGAACGCGTCGACGTAGAGTGCTGAAATTTAGTGAATGGAGTTTTCATTGTACTAGCAAATAAAATTTTAAAAATGGACTAAATCGGGCAACTCCTTCTTGGTGTTGCCATATAACAATTTAAGTTTTTTACGTATACTGTGAAAACGATCAGTCCAAGACATTTATATTGTACTAAAAACTTCTTCAGAATACGAAATCCTATAAAATTGGTTATAATCATTTTTTCTGTCCGACAAACCGTTCTAGATATATATGCGAAAAACCACTTCAAAAATCAAAATTGTTCAAATGGGTGACCATACGAAATTTAATACGGGCATTCATCTAGGGTATCATAAGAATTGGTCTTAAACCAATTTTAGCTTTTTTACTTCCTCACTATAATTTGAACACTGCCTGAAAACGCGTCAACGTAGGGAGCTAAAATTTTGTACACGGCATTTTCATAATAAATTTCAAAAATGGATCTTTTTGTTGCCATACAAAAACATAGGTGAGGCCATTTCATATATATGTATATATGCCATTTTTGCGTCTCGAACGTAATGCTTTTTCTCACTTTCTAACATATGGTTGTATCTCTGTCTACATGTACCCTAGGAGGTGTCACTTTTGTTTATGTTCGGTAAAGAAATTTACCCTAGAACAAAAGCCGTAGGTAAGGTTAAAATTGGAAGGGTACTAAATAGAAAAATATTCACATCCTTTTATGTGGAAATTTAGTAATACTGTATTTGTTTATTTTTTAAATATATTTTCTTATTATGGATTTACCAAAAATGAAACTTTAAGGCAAGTTATTGGGCAACCGAAGATGGAAATAGGTTTACTGAGGAACCAGGAATCTAAAAAAAGTTGTTTTGTATTACCAGCTCTCACTATGCTGCTTCTGCCTGCAATTCGAATTTTTTATAGTAGATATGTGTATAAACTTACACATTTTTGTGATTGGCACGAAAATTGTTGTTGATGGGCCTTTCCTTTAGTTTCTTACTCGTGGTTTTATACATGCTGTGAAGTGAACACGATCAATACGTAGACGTTTTTATTATTATTATCATAGAATCCTATGAACTTTCATGGAGGGTGACCATACGAAATTAGATACACACAGGGCTAAAAATTTAGGTGTAGATATTATAAACAAAAATTGTACATAAAGGTCCATAAAAAGTTTGAATAAATTGTATATTTCCTTTCAGTTATGCGTAGCGTAACTCGCTTGAATCTTCTGTTCGTATGACATATTTCTAAGTTTTTCTATTGATACAAATAATTTGAACGGTTTTAATATTACCCAAAGGATAGAGTTTATACCCAAATAATATCAGACTATCAAATATCTAGTTAATGTATAAGTTTTATACCGAACGTAATTGATCCTTAAATTTAAATAGATAAAGTTTATCCTTTGGTCGTTTGCATTATGCTTTTGTACTAAATTTGGATAAGAAACGAGACGTGTTTGGTATTAGAGATGCTGTTATCCGTAGATTTTATATAAAAAAAAATTGGATCTGTCGAAATAAAAAATGTCCATCCTTTATAGAAATTTTTTTAACCGTGTACGAAAGGCATTCATAATTCTTTATTTTGAAAAAAAATCCGTAATATTTTAGAAAAAAAAACAACAGTTACTAGAATTAAATGAAATTAAAAAATTTAACTGTAATCAGTCTCTATTGGCAGCAAAGGCGAGGCATACCGTCATCAATCTTAGGCCGTTTAGTTTTAAAAATTCAAAAGAATCGAAATATCTTTATATAATTTTTTACCTACCCTGTCAGAAACAGATCATTCTATGATGAATTAAAATTCATTTAATATAAATTAAGAGAACAATGGTGAATTTTTTTCACCCAAATTGAATCGTCACCCATTCGGTTCGTAAACCTAAAGTGTTTTATTCACCACACTGGTGGGTGACTCTGATCTTTTGACGTAGCTTAGGCGTATATTTTTGTCACATACTTTGACATTTCACCACAAATTTTTGGTACTTTTATATTCACCATATTCATTTTTATTTATACTTTTCATCAACCACAAAATAAACTAAAATGAATTTGCAAAGAATTAATGTCAGAATACACGCCTAAAAGTTCGACAAATTAGTCAACTGCTTCTGTGGTAAATGGATATTCTACACCTAATTACGACAAAAAATCAGAATTACCTCCCAGAACTGATTCTGAAAGTTTTGTTTTTTTTTCACAGCGGCTCTATATTCAATTTCTCTTTCGGTTTGAAACTTTCTTACTCATGATAATTTGTTGTTACGGGTCATAACTAATCGTCGAACTAATGCTAATTAATTATCCCATACGGGACTCAAAGTTATAATTTTTACAATCGAAGATAGATGGAAATGGAAGAATTTTGAGAACTCTTATTTTTAATGATTTTGTTTAGATTCTTCTTCTATTTCCATCTAATCGAAATTATTTGTAATCAAACTGTAGATTCGTGAACATTTTGTCAAAATACAATTATTTTATTAAATTGGCTAATTTTTTTATAATAATTATAATGGACGAAATTTTTCTCGTACCCTCCTTTCAAAAATTATTTTCAGCTTAATCCCGTCCCGGTATAGATCTGAGTGATTCTGGTTCAGTTCAATGCTTGTTCGGTTTTGCTAAAAAAAAAATTCACCATTGACTTTATGCTAATTCATTTTTCTAATTACCTACTTTCGAATTTCTCTTCGGATTTTCTAATATTGTTGCACCTAATTTCATTCATTTTACCTGTGCCTTAAAAATAGTTCTCTGCTCAGTCAGCATTTTACTATTTCTATCTAAGGTTTTTGAAGAAGTAATCTACATTCTGTTGGAAGTCATTGTCTGGATTTTCGTCCAAAGCATAGCTTTACTGAAGGTAGTCAATGAAAATAGCGAAGCAATAGATAGGTGAAATGTCGGGAGAAAAAACAAGTACAATTAGAGTCAAATAATGATAAAAAGTGCTACTAAAAATGAAAAAAACTGGACGTTATTTGCTAGATCTAGGCTTTGTCTTTCTAAAACAGTCAAAATTTAAAGAAATGAGAATACCTACCCACAGAATTTTATTTAAAAAACTTCAATTTTTACCATTTTGTTTTTATTTTTCCCGACGTTATTTACTAGATTTCTTCATTACCTTTAATTTAAGATATCAATCATTATTTTGCCACAAATAGTTTGCCAGAAATTAGCATTGAAAAATGTATGAAACTTGCAAATCTTAGTACTGACTCCTTTTAACAGACTACACCTAGAAACGAACCAAATTAAACGGGGACTAACAGTAGATTTTTCAGGACGTAGTGAATGCGAGAACAACGCTTGCACACCTCTCCACAAATCTATTCTAACCCATCTGTGCTTTTTCTGTTAATTCCCTTACAATGCTTAGCTCTAAGATGGATAAACTCTATACAGGGTGTCCCACGTAACGTGTTCCTTTGCCATTCTTCTCGAAAATGCACACAGACATCATCGAAGTGCTAGTACCAAAAGTATCAAAAGCTACCCATCATAAGCCGGGCTCTCTTTGGTATGGTCAATATTTAAAAACAAAAGCCGGACGAAAAAAGGGTATCTTCGGTTTGGTCCTTTTCATCCTTTCTGAGGATGCATTTCGGCTACATTGAAGAATTTTCAATAGGTATATCACTGTTTTTCTAATTTGATTTGCAGTTATTCAATGTAGCCAAAATGCATCCTCAGAAAGGACGAAAAGGACCAAACCGAAGATATCCTTTTTTTCGGATGGCTTCTGTTTTTAAATGTTGACCATACCAAAAGATAGCCCGGCTTATGATGGGTAGCTTTTGATACTTTTGGTACTAGCACTTCGATGATATCTGTGTGCATTTTCGAGAAAAATGGCAAAGGAACACGGTGCGCGTAGAGTACAATTTGAGGCCTGATATCTCGATAATAAAAGCCTAACCTGGAATTTTTAATATAACACTTTCGTATTAGTTTTATTCGCGGAATTCAAAAATGTAATCTAAATGTATCCTTAATGAGGACGAAAAGGACATTTTTTTAATATATCCTTTTCCAAGTCCTTTTTCAAAGACTTTGGCTATACCAGAGGATAACCTGACTAAAGATGCCTAGCTTTTATTATTAGGACTTTTTCGATATCTCCGCACATTTTCGAGAAAAATGCCCAGGGAACACGTTACGTGGGACACCCTGTATATTAAATTTTCAAGACTCAGATAAATTGGTCAAGTTTTTGCAAAACTTATTTCAAGATCTCCAAACTGACTCCCGAGAGAAATCCTTAAGGTTTGCTATCACCGTTGGAGTCTGAATTCTATGCGCTGGTGGTTATGCCCAATGATAAATTTTTTTAATTTTCCGTAGAATTTTTATACTTTTAAACAAACAATTTTTCTGTTTTATATTTCAGATCACCCGGCAACATTGATTTCGGTAAGAATTATTTTATATTTTCTATTTATATCCCATTTGCAAATGTCTTAATTTTATACATCCTACAAATGATCTACATACAGTTAGTTATGACTAAATCAGTCAAATTACTCTTCCGATTTATACAGCTGCATTAAGATATGCTGCATAAAGGTAAGCACGAATTATCATAGCTCTTGACATACATAAAAATCATTCTAGAAAATTCTTTGCCTATGTAGTTTTAAGGTGTGCCATCATTGAGTTAACCTTTTTCCTATGAAAAATCTAAAGCATTTCAACCAGAAAAATTTACAGTAAATCAATTTATTTAGGCTCCAGAAAGTCTATAGAAGAAAATCTCTTGCTTTTCATTTGCAAAACATATTTCTGATAAATAAAAGTCAAGGACGTCTCACATTCAAGAATAAATTTTCAGGTCAGTATAAAGTAAATGCTGGAAATGATCCAAATGTAATGATGAAAGAGGCAAATGTGATATACATATAAACATGGAAATCAATAAAGAATCATAGATATGTGTGTAGGTGTAGAAATAAAAAGTATCCTTAAAGAATCAAACGAGAACGTCTTTGATTGTGAATAATTTTTTTTGCAAGTTTTCAAAAGAAATGTTTACAGTAGCAGACATAAAAATTACACTGCTTGCTTTGCTCTTGTAAATCTTTTTCTTTATCCTGCAACATCTTCTAATCCCTTGTGGGAGACAGAGCGCGCAGATAGAGAAATTCATCGGTTTCTTCTCGAATTCCATAATTTGATTTCGAATTTGATTTTTATGGAATTCAACACCGCGTGTAACAACATCCAAAATAGTTTACATGTGAGATTTTGTTTTGTCAAAAGAATTTGTGGTGGTGGTGCGAGTGGGCTAGTAAGTAAGGTACAGATGTATAAAATAAGTAAAAAACGAATTTTCCAACAAAACTGAGGCCAAGCCGCATGAAAAAGTAGAAAATAAACTTTTCTTCACACACAGAGGTGGACTCAGATTTTTTGATTGGGACATTTCTCTTGAATATTCTTTCTCTTCATGAATCAAATCACTTATTGCCTCTGATTGATCCAAACTGAAATATATCGGTGATTGTCAGCGAATAAAATCTGAGTCCACCTCTGTGTGTGAAAAAAAGTTTATTTTCTCCTTTTTCATGCAGCTTGGCCTCAGTTTTGTTTGAAAACTCGTTTTTTACTTATTTTATTTTCTGCCTTTTTCACGTTTTAACTAAATTGTTTTTACGTGCTGCATGGAGATATTTTAAAACAATTTTATGACGGCTGAAAAGACACTGATTTACTGAATTTTGCCGATTTTCCATGTTTTCCACAGACTTTTCCTATTACCATGAATTTTTTTTTAAACATTTACATGAATTTTCCTCGATTTTTCATGCAAGTTTTCACGATTGTTGAAGAAAAGTATTGATGCCAGTAGGACGGAAAAAAAAGATTCCGCATAGCTTATAAAACTTTGTTGTCGGAAAAGTTTCCGAAAAAGTCGTAAAATTCCGGAAAACTTCGGAAAATTTTCCAGAAAAATCGGAAAATTCTACATTTCTCCTGAAACAGATTTATCACTAATCATATCGATGAAAATTTCTCCGATGATTTTCCCGCTTTTCTCATTTCGCTCTACAACTTTGTCTTAGGTTGCAAAACGCTCAAACGCTTCCTTGGTCGGAGAAACTCCGGAAAAGCGTTTTACATGAATTTTCCTCGATTTTTCTGCAAGTTTTCACCATTGTCGGAGAGAAACTAATCATGCCAGTTGATAGGGAACTTGATCCTGCATAATTTAGAAACATCTTTTACCGGAAAATTTTCCGGAAAAGTCGGATTTTTTTCGGAAAATCGGAAAACTCTGCATTTTTCCTGAAACGGATTTATCACTAATCAAATTTGTACAAAATTTTCAAATGATTTTTCCCGATTTTCCGGGTTGTCCATGGAAATTTCCGGTTCAAATTTTGAGAGATTCAATTGTCACGCGACATGAACCTGTGTGGCAAATTTCAGCTAGCTGTGATGACGAAAAGTGGGTCTACGAGAGCAAAAAAAAAATAGACAGACAAATTCGTGTACGGAAAATGGCCTCAAAAAGAAAAGTGTTTGGATGGCTATAAATAGCAACTTTAGCCTCCGAGTATAGGAGTGTGGATATTCAAACTTCTTGTCAGTACCTAAAGAAATCGGTTATGTACAAGATTTTCCAAAATGTACTAGATCAAACTTAGGCCCCACCCCCAGCTTTTCCCCGCTAGATAGAAATAAACATTGTTAATAAAAAATTTACAGTGTATCATAATTCATCGTTTAAGACATCTTTCATGTCTGGAGGGGCTTAAAATGTGCATTCCCCTTTCCTCATGAACCCCAGTTTACATATTCGATAGAACAAAATTTTAAATATACACTGAAAACACCCAAAACGTAAATTTTTTTAACTTTTTTTTTTAAGGAACATAAAGAAAAGAATGGGCATAGCTACATAAGTGAAAGAACTCATTTATCTTGAAAGGGAGTAAATGGTTGAAATTGAGCACCAATCATAATTGAAATTTTCCAATTTACCAATACAAAGCTGAAATTGTTAATTTAGTTGAAAATATGAAAAAGAAAGTTCCAAAATGGTTACACAGCGGATACTGGAAATCATTAAAGTGTGTTCATTGCTGTCTTACGGGTAAATAAAATCAAGACCACTCCATAACTAGCAAGGAAGTTATAATTTTCTCTTAACATTTTTGTACTTTGTGGACCGCGATTTTATGGTTTTCATATCTATTTCCACATATCAAGGTCCTCGCCAAAAATACACGAGCTCCAATAATTTCCTTCAATTTGGAAGATAGGCCAATTTTATATGTATGTGGTATGAAATAATGAATATAAATTCCTTCAATTAAGTACGCTTCATTAATTTCTGCCAAGCGATTCTTTTGAAATTGAAAATTTCATCATTCGTAGCCGGTATACACCTATACACCCTTCGGCATTGAAGAAACAAAGTTCACGAGAATATTTTATCACTTTTCCAAACAATTTGATTGAGTTATGTCGTCCCCTTTAAATCCGGAGGGTGTAAGTAAAGGTCTCTCCAACAAAGGGCAAAAAAAAAAAAGTTTACGAAAAAAAAAATAATTTCCTTGAAATTCATAATCAATCAACATTCAACCAACACCGACCGAATCTGTAGAAAGACACGGTAATTAAATATTTCATGCCCTCCTTCCTACCTAATAAACGAAGTTTTATCGTTTGAATGGTATTTTTTCGGGGAAAATGTCAATTGGTCCCGAGGGAACGAGTTAGTAATTATATTTATAGGTTCGTAACCCTTTTTTTCTTTTCTTTTCTTGCTATCGTGCCACTTATTTTTATCATTTTTAAGATGATTTTTGATGGAAATTTATGAGTTGAATGAGTACTTAATATGTAAAGAATAAAATAATTTAAACGGTATTTGAAACAACGGGTAGGTACCTACCATAATTAGGGAGGAGATGTGAAAACGAATGAAGGTCGATTTTTATATAGAAAATCGAATTAAGTATTTTTGATAATATTCAAATGAACCATGTCTTTCAGTCGTCGTCGCTAAATTAAATCCCTTTTCACTGTGTACCTTTTGATTTTGGCTAGACATTTTTAATGTAATAATAAAACACCGTAAGGCAAGGATTTTAATCTTGACAGCTTCTATAGGTAGGTATATAACGTGTATTTAAATCTGTGAGTTTTACATTTTTATTTTATTGAATTGGAATTTTAACACTTACGGTGCTATGGACATGTACATATACACTGTAAGAAAATATGTACAATTGTTACCACAAAGCGTAGGTATTTTTCCCTAAAATGTGTGGAATATTTCCTAAAATGTATTTAATATTCCCTACATTTTTGGGAATATTCCCTAAATTTTAGGGACAAATACTTAAGCTTTGTGGCAACAATTGTGCACATTTTTTACAGTGTATCCGTGCAGTAAATTGTATACTGGTGCGCTATGGACGTGTATGCTCTTCCGTATGTCGTCGAGCTTATGTATCAGTGGAATGTGAGCTGATAACTTGCGATTTGGATGAAGCTTTCAGGGTTTGTATAGAATACAAATATACCCCCTCGCTAACGTCATTTTGAAAAAATCATATCTCGAGAACGGAGCAACCTATTTTTCTGATTCAAATGTCAAATGAAGCTTAATGCTTTATGTTCTTCATTAAAAAAAATATAGCAGCAATGAACGAAAGAAATTTTTGTTAATAATATTATTTCGTGATTTGAAGTACCAAGTGCCGTTTTTGAGGCCATTCCCTTTAACTCGTACACGAATTTGTCTGTTTGTATATTTCTTTTTTTACTATTTTCGACAATCTCGTAGACCCACTTTTCGTCATCACAGCGAGCTGAAATTTGGCACACAGGTTCATGTCATCAAAATTTGCACCGGAAATTTCCATGGAAAACCCGGAAAATCGGGAAAAATCATTTGAAAATTTGGTACAAATTTGATTAGTGATAAATCTGTTTCAGGAAAAATGCAGAATTTTCCAATTTTTCTGGAAAATTTTCCGAAAGTTTCCGGAATTTTCCGAATTTTCCTTAAAATTTTCCGACAAAAAAGTTTTATAAGCTATGCGGACTCATTTTTTTCCGTCCTACTGGCTTCAATACTTTCTTTTCAACAATCATGAAAAATTGCATGAAAAATCGACAAAATGACAATGACCGATGTATTTCAGTATGATCAATCAGAGGTAAGAAGTGATTTGATTCATGAAGAGAAAGAATATTCAAGAGAAATGTCCCAATCAAAAAATCTGAGTCCACCTCTGTGTGTGAATAAAAGTTTATTTTCTACTTTTTCATGCGGCTTGGCCTCAGTTTTGTTTGAAAACTCGTTTTTTACTTATTTTATTCGTATTTCCTTCTTTTTTATTCGAACTGAGGTACTCGTTTTTTCGCAATTTAGATCGGCTCTAACTCGGTAGGGTTATGTCCGATCGGAAAACGGGTTTCACCGATCGCCTCAGCTCATTACCAGCTACAATTCGCAGAAGATTTTTTTTCTGTATTCTTTTAGAGTAGGGGTTAAAAACCCCCGGCGGGTGGTGGAGGGTAAAACGCCCGGTGTGGGTGGTCCAAGCCTTAGGGGGGGGGGGGGGGGGTTCCATTACCGCATGTTGCATATCGAATTAAAGGACTCGCCGAATACTATCGGGTGGTGTATATTTTTTCCGATTTAGATAACTTTCTCAGGGACCCCAGCTACTACATTTCGGATATATTTTTGCAGTTCTTTTTTCCATGGCCATTAGTGATTTTTTTGAACATTCTTAGGAACTCATTTTCCACAAGGCACCAATTCCGCAGAGAGTAGAGAGTAGGAAAGTCCACTTTTTCACCCAAGAAAGTCGAAAGTCGCTCAAGCTACATCTGATCTCCAAAGCTTTCAACCACTTAATTGAGGTGTCGGGTCTAAAGTTGTATGAAAGGTGTTCCACTTTGCAAGCTACTCGAGAATTTTGAGGCCATCAATAACAATTTGGTAAGTAAAATTTATTTTTCCGGTCTAAATTTCAAAGTAAAAAGAATAAAATTCATCAAATAAAAATGTAACAGAAGGCTATCGACTAGAAAAAGATTTTTAATTTCCATGAATTGAAAACAAACAATCAAATTGCATGCAATTTATTTATATCGAAAACAAAAATACACCCCCCCCCCGTACATTTTTTCATAAATTTTTCTTTTCGTTTTCATTTCTCATCGAGATTTATGCATATTGCCATCCTAATTTTGGAATATTTTAGTATAATTCAAGAAGATTTTCAAAATTTTTTGCACAAAAAAAAAAGTTATTTAGTGAAATTGGAAGTGGATGTCCATTTCACTTCAGAAATTTTTGCACGTGGGTGGGCAGACATTTGCACTTAATTGTATTAGAAGAATTTAGCACTGCAGAAGAGGAGTAGAGTGAGTAGTATTTCCTCTTTTCAACTATAGATGAAATGGATATCCGGTAACTATCCGGTATTCGGTCTTTTAGCAGTCGTTGGAGAGGATTTGTCACAAGACATTTTTAAATATTCTAATAAAATCTTTTGTTGAGCTTTTTCAGCTTCAAGTACTCCTCACCAAATAGTTTGTCTTGATTCTTGGGTCTAGGAATGTTGCAAAAGTTGTTTTGGATCTTGTCCTAACGAGTTTTCCAAGTCAGCTTTCGAGTAATAGCCCGTTTTTGTTTCAATAAGCGCTCTTTCATATAAAAGGTAGAATTCCATCTCGTGCTGATATCCTGCACTAATCGACGCTCTGATAAACTTTGCTCCTTTTGAATCGCCAGTAATTTTTCTTGTGCTAAACCTGATTGATTGTAGTGAGTTTCCTACAAGACTTTAACCACTGGTAATCATTTCTAATATTTCACCATGGAATATTAAATTTGAAATGAATATTTTTATTTTGCTAATTTGTGTTAAAAATAGAAACTGTTAAACCTACACTAAAAATAAAATTATTATTCAACGAGGCTCTAAGATATTTTCTTTTACTATTGCTCAAGATTTTTTTTTTTGCTAAATTCAAGATTTCAAGCTAATTTAATTTTGGTTAGCAGCTTTGGTCATGGCATTTAACGCAACAATGAGCCGAATATTTGGTCTCCGGCTATCCGATCTGGCTTCGAATCTTTTCGGATATCCGGAATCTGGCCAAACAACTATCCGTTTTATCTCTTAACTTCTACCCTACCGAAATAAGTTGAAAAATGGGTCAAGGTAAATTGAAACGATTTTAGATAGTTTAGGAAAAAGAACAAATAAATTCAAAATATTTATGCTTGAGCTATGGTTGATCATGATATGCAGAAACAAAAGAACTTTATGGCCTATGTGTGATGTGATTTTTAAAATGCTCAAGAAAATCGTGGAAGATATCTTCCTGCATCCTTACAGATCCGTTGGAAATTCTAAATGATATAGCTACATATATTCTGAACCAAAATGGACGTATACATAAGTAAAGTTGCTTCTTATTAGAATTGAAGATATAAATGTCAAGATAAAAACCCTTGCGGACTGTGACGTCTATTTAGGCCAAAATTTTCAATCATCCATTATTTGTCTCGTTCAAATTCGTAAAGTTTCTTTACATCCATTTTGATGATTTAACCTTATAGTATTGCATCCAAATTGGTCATTAAAACATTTCCGAAGATACTGGCGGCATGTAATTTCCAATGACACTTCTAGCCGGTGTCGAATTGATCAAAGTCCGTCTATTCGCTGACATCAGTCTTGCAATTATCCTGTCCAGTTTTTTGGGCAATGGTGATGAATGCTTCGTCCATATTCCACAAATATTTGACTTTATCTTTATACAAGACCTCAGTTTAGTTGTTGAAAAATAATATCACGTTGATCTTACTAAACCTCGTTGCTGATGTGGGAGGCTTGTTAGTTGTTGTAGTTTAAACAATTGAATTGAATGTCTTTCCATAAATAATTTCAACCGAGCTTCGCCTATTATTTCTCCATTTTTCCCATGAAGGAGGAAACTGCTTTGTGTGCTTCTTAGCTAATCTATGCGTATAGCCCAACTTTCTTGGGTCTCTTTTTGCTGTCTCATTTTTTTCAAATGATTTCTTCTTTGAAAATATAACCGTAAATTCCCCAAATATTATTTTAGCATTCTGAAAGTAAAACATACATATGTACATACTTACTTCAAAAACATGGTCATGGTTAGTTGAAATAGAGCCGAGGTAAGTTGAAACAGTGTGTTTCAACTCGCCTTTCTAGGTTTAATTAGATACGGTGGAAGCAAGTAATCTTGACACAAACTATACCAAAATAGGAGCATAACAAAATTCATAAATCAATAGAATTCTCAACTATGTGCTTACGTTTGAAACTGGTCTAATCAACCTGTATTATACCTATATACGTTGAAATGTCATTTTGCATTCATTCATAAAATCCTGGAATCGTATATCTTGGCAAATAAAGCCATAGATAACAAATTGTACTAAGTAGTATGAAAAGTGGCTAGATCTCGCTGAAAATATATAAATTTTACTAGTGTAGTCACAGTTTTATCACGATTCAGATAAATCAGCAAGAGGTTTGTGGACATAATACCCTAGACACACGAGACATATCAATGATCATTAGTTCCATTACGTACGTGTACAGTGATGCGAGCTAGATAGCAGACGTGTTTCAATTCGGCTCCCGTATTTAATTCCTATAAATCGGCATTTCTGTAGTATAATTACGTAGAAGCTCAGTCTGCTCTACAGGTGTCTAAAGCGCGAATCATTGTTCCATTTGCTTAATACTGAAGGCTTTTGTGATTGGTGTTAAAGTTCACTTAAAGTAGTTTCTTTTAAATTAACTGTAAGATTGCTAGACGTGTTCTGCGGCATCTGCACTAGTGTATGTGAGCTGGTCCATTACTTGTGCATAAATGGCGACGAGGGGAAGAAAGGAAAAATTACCATCTATATCAGCAAACTGTGACGAGAGTACATCTGTTGATATGCGCAAGGCCGGTAAGTGCCATTTGGATAGTCTGGGCTCTGCAGTTGTATCAGACGATGTTATTGAAAAATTGGTGGCGACAATGGAGACCCGTTTGTTCGATAAATTGAATACACTGATCGATCAGCTGGAGGCGCGTATCTCTTCAAAAATCGATGGTTCCATCACTGCCCTAAACGATAGAATGGTAACTTGTGAATCATCTATTAAAGAGCTGCAGGGGATCACTAACATTTTACGAGAGCATGTCGATGATCATCACCGGGTACAGAGATTAAGCGATGTAATAATACGTGGCATTCCACACCAACCCAAAGAGAACGTACTTAGTGTTGTCAAAAACATTGCTGCAGTTATTGGACATTGTGATCTCTCCTTATACAGATGCTTTTCGCCTAAAAGCGAAATTACCTACCACGATCGTCGTACGCTTATCTTGCCATGCAGAGCAAAAAGCTTTTTTGTCAGCATACCGCAGACTAAAAAGTCTCCAATTGTCGAAGCTGGATGGCTTCTCTATCAAACTCTGAAAACTGGGAAATATATGTTCTGCGCGTACGAGAAATGGCTTCCTATATGTTAAGCGAAGCCAAGAAGACCGTGAGCTGAAAGTAATTAACTTGGAGCAACTACACAATTCTTGTTCAAACTGAATTGCTAATGATTGTCGAAGTCCTTTTTTTTATGCTGAAGATTCACACTACTGAAATGATTTTAAGATTGATTCTAATTTTGAATTTATTGGCTTAATTACTAATTTAGATTTAAAGCACATTAATATTGATTTTGAATTTCTGAATTTATTATTTTAACTATCTACTTTAATTTCTTGCATTATATTATTATATCTTAGGTTTACTTGAATTTAAAATGCTAATTTTTTCAAATATTCTTGTTTGGTCGCTTTCATATTTTCCTGTTGCGGAGATTTATCTATTTATTAGCATTCCTTATATGCATTGCTATGGATCGAGCTAGTTTTATTGAATGCATTGGTGGTGCCCGCTTTATGCTTGATAATGGATAGCTACTTATGTATGGATAAGGTGAGAGCACTACTCGGAATTTTATGTAATCGGTCTGTAGGTCTGAATGTGTGTACAGTAAACGCGCGAAGTATAAGGAATAAAATTGACGAATTTCGTTATATGTTCTCTGACTTAAAAGTGCATGTGATTCTGGTATGTGAGACATGGTTGAACGACGTAATCCCTTCATCACTAATATCTATTCCAGGCTACACCTTGATCCGTAACGACCGCAAAGGTCGACTAGGTGGTGGGGTTGCAATCTTTGTCAGAGACTTTCTGAAGGCCAAGGTGATTGCCTCTTCACAGGTACAACCAATCGAGTTCATTAGCGTTGAGATAGGTTCGAGAAATGAGAAGTGCGCTGTGTCGTCAGTATACTGTCCTCCCAACAGCTTTGATTGTACTAATGCTTCTGAGTTTGAGAATGCGATGTCACATATAGGGCAACGTTATGAGAACGTGATTGTGGGAGGTGATTTTAATGTCAATTTGAGGCGGCATGATAATCTCGTCAACCAATTCTCTCATCTTCTACTTTCTGTACACCTGCATATAGTAAACTCATTTCCCACGTACTTTAATGCCACCAATCCCTCGATTCTCGATTTGCTTCTCGTAGCCAACTGTGGCAAGGTTTTATCGCAGGACCAAATTGATCCGCCTAGCACTTTGGATCATGATCTTTTATTTATGAGCTATGAATTCTCTCTAGATCCGAGTATCCAGCATAGCTCTTATTCCTACCGCGATTACAATAACATCGACGCTAATGCTCTAATTGATGAATGTACATCCTTGTGTTGGGACACGATATTTGACTCTGTCTCAGTAAACCACCAAGTGTCTACATTTAACTTACTAGTTTCCAGTTTGTTCGAAAAGTATGTTCCTGTCAAAACGAAATGCGTAACAGCCAATGGAGGCCCGTGGTTTTCAGAACGAATTAGATCTCTTATCTTTAAACGTGAGTATTTGTATCATCGTTATAGGCGCCTTAGGACCGTTGAAGCGCACCGGCTATACAAGATTGCTCGCAATAATACTAACCTGGCTATTACACGTGCTAAGCGTCAATATTATATCTCCTAAGTTCAATCCGAGTCTTCCTCCCCGAACATTATGGCGCAATTTAAAACTGGCGGGTGTGTATGGTAAAGACTTGAGCGATGACTGTGGTCTAAATCCCGATGAATTAAATGAATTTTTCATTGCTGCTGGTAACATACCTACGTTAACTAGTCAACCCAACTCTCTTGACGATGTATTAGAAGAATATGTTACCCTTGATACCTCTAATGCATTCTCTTTCCGTGGGACTGACTTAAATGAACTTATCGTGGCCATCAGTACCATTAAGTCTGACGCAATCGGTCCAGATAGCATATCACCCAGGTTCATCAAAATGCTAGTACCGTACATTGGTAAATATGTTCTACATATCATTAACACTTGCTTAATGTCATCTACGTTCCCTTATGAGTGAAAAGTTGCAACTGTTCTGCCGCTGCCCAAGAAGTCCTCTCCACAATCATACGCTGACTATAGGCCAATAAGTTTGTTGTGTTTTTTATCGAAAGTACTAGAAAAGCTCATGTACAGACAAATACTGCAATATGTGGAATCCAGCAACCTATTAACATGCTGGCAATCGGGCTTCCGCTCTTCCCATAGCTGTGAAACTGCAGTGTTAAAAGTATCTTCAGACATAAGATTGGCTTTGGACCGTGACAAGTTCACAGCCTTGGTTCTGTTGGATTTTTCGAAAGCCTTTGATTGCGTGGACCATCGCATTCTTCTTCAGAAGCTGTCATCTTCCTTTAATTTCAGTTCCCCAGCAGTTTCCCTGATCAGGAGCTTTTTATCTCACTGTCGTCAACAAGTCAAAGTGAACAATTCTCTCTCCCCTGAGCGGCCGCTTGTTCGAGGGGTTCCTCAAGGATCAATTCTGGGTCCTCTGCTCTTCTGCTTATTTATCAACGATTTGCCGAAAGCTGTGCGTGATGTGAAAATTCATCTATATGCTGACGATGTACAGCTATATCTAAGTAGACCTATTGGTCTCCTCGAAGATTGCATTGCACGAATTAACTCTGATTTGGACCGAATCTGTGCCTGGACCAATTATAATCGTTTGCTGCTAAATCCCGGGAAGTCACATTGCACTACATTCTATAATACCTCACCCAATGAAATTGATATCCCACCTATACTTTTGAACGGAGTTACACTGCCCATGTTAAATAAGGTCACTAACCTTGGAATAATCTTGAACCCAAATATGAAGTGCTGTGATAACATTAACAATACGATCGGGAAAATTTATGGGGGCTTACGCAGACTGTGGCTTTCAGCGAATATATTATCTAGTCGCTCTCGTCTAAAGCTAGTAAAAACACTAATCTTGCCTTATTTCTCTTTTGGATGTTTGGTCTTTCCAAAACTGGATAGTATCTGCACCCGGAAGATGGAAGTTGCCCTAAATGACTGTGTGAGGTTCATTTACGGGTTGCGCAGATTTGACCATGTCTCACATATCCGGTCTTGTTTGTTTGCTTGTTCTTTTGCCTCTTACCTTAAACGAAGAAACTTGGTTTCTTTGTTTAATTTGTTAAAAGTTAATAAGCCAGAGTACCTTAGAGTTTTTTTTCCACTTCACTACCTCCCAACGAAATATAAATCTGGTATTGCCTCGTTTTCATAAGACTGTAATGGAAAGCTCTTACCTTGTCCAAAGCATCCGTCTGTGGAATGATCTCCCTGTCAGTATACAGGCGGCTGACACCATTTATGCATTTAAAAAACTCGTTAACACGCACATAATCTAGCTCTTCTATATCTATTCATTTCTTTTCCTCCGCAAAGGAACGCTAGTTAGTTGTTTTTATATACATAGTGAATTTTATATTTTCATATTTTTGTTTTTTGTTGCTTTTTCTTTCTTCTGCGTTGTAATTCTTATCTAAATTTTGTTTTTTTTTTCCCCCTATTATTTTGAATTTTGATGATTGTGATTCTAGCACCACTACTAAAGTTGTACTCTATAAGATTTCAATCTTGTGTACATTGCCGAAATAAAGTTTATTCTTATTCTTATTCTTATTCTTAATTGGACCAATGATCATTCCTGTTTTGGTGTGATACACGGCAATGACGGTCTTCACGTAATTAGATTTGACAGACTAGATTTGACCCTATAAATGTGTGACTTGTGCATACTGGCGATTACTCCCATATCCTTAAATTTCACAGACATATCCGCGTATATATGTGGATATTTCTTCGTGCCTTTCTCAGATCTTTTATATAAATGCGCCATAGCTGGACCACAACTTATAATTTTCAGCAGTTTTCCACAATCTTGCTTTTTTCTTCGTCTCTCTTTTTCCATTTATAATGTAGATGATTTTTTTTTAAAAAATTCAATAATTTTGGGAAACGAGTTACTGACCTTAGCCAACTGTGATGATACCGAGTCTCCGGAATTTTGGAATTAAGGAGTATCATAATGAATCTTTTGTTTCCTTTTTCTTTGTTTTCCTTCCTGTGTATATACTTTACAATCATTTTAATTATTTAGTCACTTGTTTTAGATTGTATTCTCATTAGTTTTTCTTTCAGCGTTTTTCTATACCTACCTAGTTATTTTCACATACAGAGCCATGATATGCTTTAATTTGTTTCTTTCGGTGATTCATTTTGATCCGATTTGCCGGGGTTCGTGCTGTGATTATGATGGGTGATGCCTTATCTCCTGTGGACAAGATGAGAGCTATTCTTAATAGCAATTTTCAAAGCAGTCCAAGGGCCTTAATATTTGTTCATTCAATGCCCGTAGCTTAAATAATAAGGTATATATCTTGCATGATGTTTTCTCTTTTGAAAATACACAGGCTATTCTCATATGCGAATCATGGCTTAAACCACACATATATCCTCGAATGCAGTAGGTATTCTAGGATTTTCACTTTTTAGAAATGATCGTACAGGCCGCAGTGGTGGAGAAGTGGCTATTTATATTCATACATCACTTAAAGCATCTGTTCTAGCTTGCTCTTCCCAAAGGGGTTTCCTAGAATTTCTTTGTGTGCAAGTCAAGTCTGGAATGGAAAGATGTGCCTTGATTGCGGTGTATTGGCCACCAAACTGCCTTAATGCGGCATCGTGCATTGAACTCCAAAATGTTATCTATTGGTCTAAGTTACTCGGATATTATTGTCGGTGGTGATTTCAATGTTGATGGATTGCGAAGCCATGCCTCTACAGACAAATTATGTCTTATGATCCAATCAAATGACTTGAAGATAGTAAATCATATGCCAACATATTTTAATACGAACAACCCATCGCAGTTGGATTATATCGCTGTTATCAATGCTGACAAGGTGTTATTTTATAGCCAAATATGTCCCACGAGTAACTCTGATCATGACTTTCTTTACTTAACATATTTTTTTTTTTTTTTTTTATGACTATCAGAACCAGCTTAACACAAGCTCGCTGCATGGACACGTTTAATAAATAAACGTCTCAACAATACATGCGTTTCATCACTTAGTCGGTGTTAGTATTAGTATGTTACCCTAAACATAGACCAAACACCAGATGAAATGTCATGCAATGCGACATGGAACAAAAAGTTAAAAAATTAAAATAAATTTAACAAAAGATTAAATATTATATAGACGTTTTTTTAAGACATGCTTAGAGTCGTCAACAACAAAATACTCAGCCAAATTATTAACATTAATGCACATGCGATTAATAGGTTCATACATGCCAAAGTTAGACCTTGAGGAGTTGACATGCAACAGAGGTAGCCTTCTCAAATTGTGCCTATTATCACGGAAAGAGATTTTGTCAAGTAATAACGGGGAATCAGCATTCGCGTTTAAGAGTTGGTGAACAAAAATTACATCGGCAACCATGCGACGTTTCTCAAGCGAGTGCATATTCAAGAGCTGCAAGCGATCCTCATAGGGTGGAAGAATCAATGAGTTATTCCAGGGTAGGTCCCTAAGAGCAAAGCGCAGGAAGTTTCGCTGAACAGACTCGATACGGATGATGTGTGTACTGTAAAAAGGCGACCAGACCTGGCTAGCGTATTCAAGAAGTTGTCTCACAAAACAAGTATATAAACGTAATGTTATGGAGGGATTCGAGAACTCTCGGGACCAACGTTTTATAAAGCCCAGCATAGAACTACTCTTAGATACCATGTGGCTTATGTGAGAGTTAAAATTCAATCTATGGTCACATTTGACACCTAAGTCACATACAGAATTAACGCGGCGAATCGAGGAAGCCGAGAACCCATAGACATAAGAGATAGGATTCAGATTCCTGTGGAAAGTCATCACCTCACATTTGTCGATATTGAGTACCAAATTATTGTTTTTGCACCAATCATAAAATTTGTGGAGGTCATCCTGTATCAGTTGACAATCATTAAAAGATTTTATCTGAGCGAAAAGTTTAATGTCATCAGCATATATTAAGACTTTGCAGTGCTTCACTACGGAGACAATGTCGTCAATAGATAGAATAAATAGCAACGGGCCCAAATGACTCCCTTGAGGTACGCCAGACGAAGCTTTCAAGACTCTAGAAATGGAATGGCGGAAATAGATTTGGTATGTTCTGTTATCTAGATATGACTCCGTCCATTTTAGGAACGTTGTGGGAAACCCATACTTTTCCATTTTGAACAGTATCACGGAGTGAGATAGTTTGTCGAAAGCTTTACTAAAGTCTGTGTAAATACAATCTGTCTGGTTGCCTTTTACAAACCCGTGAATGGTATCAGAGACAAATTCCAATAAGTTAGTGGTTGTAGACCGACCCAAAACAAACCCATGTTGGTTTGAAGAGAGCAAATTCTTGCAGATTATTGATAACGGAGAGTAGATGATAGATTCAAATAACTTGGGCATGCAAGATAATTTTGCAATAGGCCTATAGTTAGAGATTTCTTTTTTACTGCCTTTTTTGTAGACAGGTATGATAAAAGAATTTTTCCATAGCTGAGGAAAACAACCACTATCGAGCGATTTTTGGAAAATAATTCTCAGTGGGGTTGCCAGGGAGAGGCAACATGACTTAAAAAAGGCTGGAGGGATCCCATCAGGACCCGTTGTAAAGTCATTTGGAAGCCTATTAATATGATCAAGTATATTCTCTTCTGAAATTGGAGGGATAGTGAACGAAACGTTATGAGAGTCGTTCATATGACTGAAGTTGCTACTTTGAGGTTGAAAATTTGACGAGACAAAGGCATTGTCAAAAAAAAGAAGCAAACATATCGCAAATCTCAGATGAATCATCACTAGCAGAATCCTTGTACCTCATGGTATTGGGGTATTTGTCCGTTTTTTTCTTCATGTTAATAAACTTAAAGAAGTTACGTGGGTCACTAAATAATTTCGCACGCATACTTTGAATATACTCGTCATAGAGTGAAGAGGAAAGATCTTTGAACTCATTATATGATGTGAGGAAGTTGTTGTGACTTATAATGTCCTTGTCCCTCATATAACTTTTCCACAATTTATTCTTTTTATTTTTTAGACGCTTCAGTTCTTTATTGAACCATGGTGGGCACGTTTTAGAGAGCCGCTGACGCTCGCGGGGAACGTGAGAGGAAAACAAATCGAAAAGAATTATATAGAATTTAGAAACGTCTTCGTCAACATTATTGCTAGCCAGTAATGTGTTAAAGTCAATAGATGTAAGTGTACTGGAAAGTTCCGAAAAGTTAGCCTTTCTAAAATTGAAAAAGTATTCTGTTTCGTCACAATTTGTAAAGTTTTCAGTTTCATAGCAATATGTAATTAGTAGTGGGGGGTGATAATTGTCAAGAGTGGACATTATAACTGGGCTAGGTTCTACTAATAAGTTACCCGTGTCAGTAGAAAATACCAGATCTAACTGCCTACCCATGTCATTCTTAACATTACTGATTTGACTGAGACCAAGAGATGAAATAGTGTCCAGAAAGAGTGATTCTCTTATTGTCAGGTTATTAAGTGGGAGATAGTCTTCGTTATCATCGTTTAATACCCATTGTATATTGGGTAAGTTAAAGTCACCAATAAGTAGTAATTCGTCAAGAGGCTCCATCTTACCATGGATAAAATTAGAAGTTGAAATGAGCAGGTCGTATAAATTTTGACCTTTGTCATCAACAATATTTATACAATCTGGAGGAATATAACAACAAAGTATGTATAAGTCGTGTCTTAAGAGAGACAGCTTAAGAACTATAAGTTTGGTGTCAAGAGAGTTGGAAAAACTGGGAACCACAATTTGGGTGCAATTGAAATGGTTTTTACATGCGAGGAGTACGCCACCTCCGCGAGCTTCAGAGTCAACATATCTATCTTTCCTAAAAATTTGGTAAGAATTGTCTAAGATTTCGGCATCGCGAAAGCCATGATGCAACCAAGTTTCAGTGAAAGCAACTATATCAAAACAAGTTGCAGTAGAGGATTTAAAGATATTAACAGTTTTTGTCCGAATCCCCCTTACATTTTGATAGTAAAGGGAAATCGACTTCAGTTTTTTGGAACAACATTGCTTGTCTTGGATGTATTTCTGGGATGGCACTCAGAAGGCACAAATAATTTAGTAAAGGCTCCGGAGGGCCAAAATAAGGGATCCAATAACCGGTCCCGCAGATCCGCTGAAACAGTTAGGACAAAGGATGCAACCGGTTTAGAGGATTTACTAATCTTACGACACGAAATACTCTCCGCTGCAACATTTCTGGACCTTAGATATTTCAATATGTCCTCACACAACGTTTCAGGAGAGAAACGGGTGACGAAAATACTCGAAGGTTTTGGTATTGTTCTCAAAGAGGGACCAATAACACTTCCAAACGAGGACACAGGTGAAGCAACATTCATAGCTGTTGAATTAGATGCAGAATTAGATGCAGGTGCAAGCGAGAATTGACGCACAGCGTTTCCTGAGGCGACATCAGTCGAGGTACTCGGACTGATATTGGTAGCGGAAAGGTGCAAATTAGGTCGCTTTCCATGGCGCGACTGGCGCTTGCGACGAGGCTTAGAAGCAGGTAGGATAGGTGGCACATCAGTTCCTCTATTTGGAGCAGAAGTCCTTATATCGGAGGCTGTATTCTTTAACAATTCAGCATTTTTAGTTAGAGCATTATTAACATTGACATTATTAATTCCTTATTCCTTTGGACTGCGACACTCTGCTGGCTGTGAATCCTTTTCCTACAGAGATTACAAAAACATTGACATGGACCTGCTGTATGCAGACTGTAAAAACGACGATAAAGTTAATACTCTAAGCAATCTACTTCTGCAGCTTTTCAACCAGCATGTACCACTGCGAAGGCGTAAGGTTTCATCACAGCGCTGTCCGTGTTCGATTATCGCTGAAAGGGATCTACTACTGCGTCAGTATAAAGCCACGCACAACCCTCTAATTCATTTGTCGCTACAAGATAGTTCGTAACCTTGTGACTTGTAAACTTCGATCTTCCAAAAAGGCTTTCTATAGCACTAAATTAAATCCTGATCTTCCAACTAAAAAACTTTGGAGCAACATCCGCTCACGGGACGTTGCTGGGAGAGAAACTCCTCAATGCAATATTGATGCTGAGACCCTAAGTGAGTTTTTTGCTTGCTTCTTCTACCCCTATAGCTCCTAATAGTCATCTAGTGGTGGGTGATAATTGTTTTGAGGGTTTTGCGTTTAATTGCATTTTGATGATACTGATGTTCTCTTTGCAATGTCTGCTGTAAAATCTACTGCGCTTGGGCATGATGATCTTCTCCCCCCGAGATTCATCAAGATGATTTCTCCCGCTATTTCTAATATTCTAGTACATATTTATAATTATTGTCTTGCAACTTCTCAATTTCCGTCGTTATGGAAAAAAACCCTCATTGTCCGTGTTCCTAAAAAACCTCGTTCTAATAGAATTAATGATTATAGGCCTATTAGCTTGCTGTGTTACTTCAGTAAAGTCTTTGAAAAAGTAATGTACAATCAGCTCACCAAATATCTTGACCAGCATCAGCTGCTATCATCTTTCCAGTCAGGCTTTCGACGTGCGACAGTTGCGAAATTGCCCTTCTGAAGGTTTCTACGGATATTATTGAATCCTTAGATCTAGATCTTATTGGATTTTAGTAAGGCTTTTGACTCAGTTGATCACAATTTGCTCCTTTACAATCTTTCGAATTGCTTCAATTTTTCCTCTTCAGCCATCAAACTGATTAAAGGTTTTCTCACCTGTAGACTACAAGCAGTCAAAGTTCTAGACTCTATGTCGAACTTTCGGAACTCATACTGTGAAGTACCCCAAGGATCAATCCTAGGTCCTCTCTTATTCAGTCTATACATCAATGATTTGCCTGAGGTGATTAAGAATGTGAACATTCATCTGTATGCTGATTTACTTGAGCAGACCAATTGGATTACAAGAAGATTGTGTTGCTCGTGTAAATGAAGATTTAACGAGAATTTACGACTGGTCGATAGCTAATAAGCTTCAACTGAATCCTAGCAAGTCTGTGTGTATGTCGATCTATAGAAACCACCTCGAGGCATTAGAGCTACCACGAATTATTTTAAATAACTTTACCTTACCATTCTCTAGCTTTGTGAAAAATTTAGGTGTAGTCCTGAACACTGAATTTACTTGCTGCAGCCACGTTACCAATATCTTAGGTAACCATAAATGGCTCCTTACGGTAGTTGAGAGTCTGTGGGTATTTATTGTCTACAGATATGCGATTGAAACTGGTACGTAGTTTGATTCTACCCCACTTTATGTATGACACAATAGTATTGCCCAAGTTAGACTCAGTTTGCCGTCGAAGATTGACATTGTACTAGAAATGTTTTCAACTTAACACGTAGTTCGCACATCTCAATGCAAGTTAATGCAGCCCTTGGACATACTCTTGATACCCGTTTTGCTCATGGCGACTTGTATTTTTTACATAAATTAATTCATAAAAAGAGGCCACAATATCTCTAGAATAAGCTGAAATTCTTACCACGCTGTCATTCTCATTTCGGAGAGCGCTCTTATTTTGTCCAAACTTCACGTAAGTGGAATAGTTTACCACGAACTCAGACAGCGACTTTCTTGAATTGTTAAGCTCTTTGGAGCCTTATTAGGTACACATCATGGCTGTTCTTAATCTTAATCTTTATTTAGTACATTTTTTTCTTCTCTTTTTTAGTTTTTATTTCTTTTATCTCTTTTTCTGATTTAATTGAATTTGCTTAATCTTGTTTTTCTTGTTTTCCATTTAAAACAATAATTTTGTATCACTCCTCCTACCTATAGATCTCTATCCAATAAGATTTGTAATTTTTATACAGTTGACCGTAATAAAGTAATATTGTTATTGTTACATGAAAAATTTAGCTTGAAAAATGTATCAGCCAATTTCACAAATGACATCTGACAGTGATGGCAGGAAAATCAGCTGATTTGCAGTTTCTCACCGCTGAAAGCGCGCTTATCGCTAAAAGAAATGACAAGCAATGCATAATTGCATACGAATCAGTGTTGGGCAAAATGCAATCTGATTGATGATTAATAATTACGATTACAATCTGTAATCATGATTACATATTGATAATATTAATCAAAAAAGTAATCATTTTTGGCGATTAATGATTGATCAATTGTAATCGTAATCATGATTACATGATTACATTTTTTGATTAGAAATTTGCAAGTGTAGCAAAAATTGTTGTATTTCTATTCCAAAATTGGTTGGCATTGCACATAAACTAATGTTTGTAAGCACACATATCTGTAGTGCGATGGTAATGGAATATCTGATATCTGTGGATTGTGTTTACCAATTATTAGTAATTAAGAAAGGGAGGTAGAGTTAGAATATTCTGATATCAAAAACAATACTGTATCGTTATGTTAGGTAGTAGTCAGTAAATGTAATCTTTCATCTTCACTCTTGCTGTCATGTCAGTAATATTTACTTACCTATTGCAGCTCTTCGAGCATGCTTCTTACTGGTGTATACATATATGCTGCATTTCAGAACAACTCAATTTGTCTTATTCTACAACAGTTGTTATCTGCCCTTGGATTCATTCGAACTAGCATATAACAATTTGGAGTACTAATATGAAAAGTGTGGCAAAATCAAAACGTTAAAAGGTATTATTGCATTTTCCGTGCTCAACTCAACAACTCTCTAATACGTCCCAGAAATCTAATCTTTTTCGCTACCTTTTTTCCCACATAATCAAGATCCTTGTTGATGATCAGATATGTGCGTGTCTCTATCAATCGAACCACTTAAATTCTCTATACTGACTCCAATTAATGCATAATTCAAGAGTGCCTTGGAGTTTTCTACAATAAAAATTCTTACTTACGATCACAGATTGTTTGTTTTCTTAGAAATCTCTTGATAAGTTTCATTTGTAATCAAAATAAATGTAATCATGTAATCATGATTACGGTTACATTTTCCTAAGATTACTCGATGTAATCATGATTAATGATTGATGGGTAATCATGATTGATATGTAATCATGATTATTAATCTGATTACAAATGTAGTTGATTACACCCAACACTGATACGAATGAGCTTGTGGGGGCGTAATTGGTGCAGCAATGACGACGTAACGAATGACCATTGCGCCAATGATGTAGTGACACACGAGCTATGCAATGATCATTGATATGTCCCGTGTGTCTAGTAGGGTATAAGACTTGTCCTACTCGAAATGCGTCATTGTCACATCGCTAGTGGTCGAACTGACTTGTAAATGTTGTACCTATCAACTTACCTCCTCCGTATTATCGTCGGTCACACGCATTTTGAAATTCAATTTTAAAAAGTTTTTCTTTTGTTGTGAAAGAAACAGCAAAAAAAAAATTTTTTTGTTTGATTTCTAGATATATTTTTTTTTATTATCTTTCTGGTAATATTTACAAATTTTTATATTATTATTTTTTACATTAGCTTAAATTATATTTTCTCATCGCTATATTCTATGTACACATAAACATTCATTTGTTTATTATTGTTGTTGTTGTTGTTGTTTCTTTAATTTACATAATATTTACAGAAATTTGTTTATCATATACATTCACAAATACAACAAATAGAATATACTATAATGTAAAATTAGCATATAAAATTTCATAAAATAAAATTCATATAATTTGTGTAAGACTTAAAATCCGGATGTCATTAAACCATTTTTAGTATCCCAATCACAATTAATTGTTGTATTCGGTGTTATTATCGTCGTCATTGTAGTATTATTAGTATTAGTAGAAGGTATACTACTGGTTGTACCTGTACCAATACCACCACCAGTATTTCTTGTTAATTCTCTAGCTGGATAATAAACACATGGACCTGGTGATGGTGCTCTATTACGTTTTATTATTCGTGTCGAACTACAACGAACATTTGTCATTTGTGTTGTAGCTGATGATCCTATCGTACCAACAATTGTTGCACCATTTCTTGTTGTACTCCTTTGTGTACCATGTCTAGAAAATCGTCCAGATGAACGATTCGTTGTACCATCACCATTTGATATTGAACTTTCATAATGTATTAAATCTGGTGTATCACGACTCATACGACCCTTACAAAATAACAATAAAAATATTCTTTTAAATTTCTCACCGAATATCACATAGATTATAAAATTCGCACTACTATTAATTGTTACTAATAGATTTGATGTTTTTACTAAATAATCATCGATAACATCATAAAATGCTTCCAAAACATTTGTATATAATGCTAAAAAGTTGAGCAAAAAGAATACAATCACAACACATAAAAGCATTGTTGCCAAACCGATTTCACGTCTTTCGGTACGACTTAAACGTTGACGTTCACGATTTGCTTTTTTCACTTGTCGATAGATTAGGCAATTTAATATTGCTAAACTTAAAAACGGTATGAAATAAATGAAAATTAAATAACACCAATGTATATAGATTCGTATATAGATTGGATTATAACGTAAATCCGACGCAACTACACAAAATATCACATCATTATCAATTGTAGAAGTGGCTAGAACAATAACTTCCCAAAATCGCGGTATATTATAAACTAGAGCAAATATAATACAAACAATAAAATAAATTTTTGCTCGACCATATGTACACAAAGCACGTGCTTTTAATGGATGACATACAGCAACATAACGTTCTAACGTTACTGTAAATGTCATATAAACACTTGATGTTTGTGCAGCCATTGCAATCGGATATAAACATAAAGATATGTTTGGATAAATAACATAATAATAATAAAATAAATAACCTGTATATGGATAAATTGATGGTATACCAAATAGTAGCATTGATGTTATTATTAAAGCTGTATCACATCTAGCTAAACCGATTAGTAAATAATTTATACTTGATCGCATTTGTGGCCGGGATAGGATTACCATTGACAGGATATTACCAAATATACCTAATATACCGACAATATTTAATATAACTCCACATACCCAAAATTCAAATTCATTTAGCTTATCGGATGGATTATACATTTCAAGACAATCGATTTTCTTTTTTGTATCATTTGTTGCTTGTATTGCTGCTGCTGCTGCTGTTGTTGCTGCTCCTGTAATTGTTTCATTATCATATGATGATGATACAGTTGAACTTGTATAGATTGATGATGAAGTGAGATCAAAAAGATTTTCATTACCGCTACTACTGTATAATAATGAGCCATTTATTGCTAAAAAGCTATCATTATAGTATAATTCATTTGTGTCATTTATTTGGCTCAAATAACTGCTTATATTTAAGTCAATCATTCGGTTGTATTATCGATATTTTATTATCATTATATGTTTTATTTTTTTTTATTTTGTATTACCTATTATTATTATTATTTTGAGATTTTTATTTTTAAAATTTCTCTAAGATGATTAGGTTTTCTTCGGAAATTTCTATAAGGAAGATTTTTTATATTTAATTTCATTTTGATTAAGATTTTTTTTTGTTGTTTTTTTTTTTTACAAATTCATTCCTAAAATTTAATTTTTATATTTTATATTACAAAATTTTATATAATTTTTAAAATTTCAAAATACATTTATTTGTGTATGTGTATGTGCAATGTGCATATATAGAATCCACCTTCTCTATGGTTTTATATAATCATCTTAAATTGAAATATTTCATAAATTTAAAATTAAGTTTTCCATAGAACAAAAAGCTTTTTGCAATACGGATTACATCCGGATTTTCCACGTTCAAAGTTTTGCTCACAGAGCTGTTTTATTATATTCTCCTGAGCACAGATGAAAATTTCTCGGATTCAGTCTTAATCTTTTATCGAGATTTTAAGTACAGTACCAAAAAATCCACTACTTCCATCCACTCGCACAATGAATTCTTCTTAAAATTTGGTAAAAGCTGAAATAGAAGAAAGAGAAAAAAAAATAGATTATTAAAAAATTTTTGTCTATTGATATTTATCATAAAAAAATAAGTAAAATAAAAGATAACAAAAAAAAAGAATAACAAGAAAATCAAGAAAATAATGAGGCTCCTCCTACAACTTCTATGGATATTTTTTTTTATTATTTTTCCTATCAACATAGAGCGAACGATCATCAAATCATAAAAGTCGCTTAGATTTCTGCACTCTTGTTATATTTTCTCCAGGTATATATTACATATAGGAGTTAGGGTGAATACCTACCTACCTACCTACCTACCTACCTACCTACCTACCAACTATGAAATAAAAAAGTAATTTTCTGTGAGTAAATTTTTTTTTTTTTTTGTATATTATTTATTTTGTTCGTAGCAAAATGAAATCATCTTAAATCAGAATATTTAGGTAAGTTAGTATGTATACCTATCTACCTTCCTAACCTACCTATCTACCCCTACACAATACATATGTTTGTAGGTAAACCAAAACCTGGAGTTAAAGAGCTTTTATTTGACATTTTTATTGGCTTACACCATGTTCGTCCTTCTATAAGAATTCATATTGTTTGTTGTTGCAAAAAAAAAAAAAAAAACATGCCTAGGTATATTATGTACCTATATATGTACATACATAGGTTAGTTGAGTATGAGGATAATCATACAGAAACTTTTGTCTTATTTGGATTTTTTTGTTATTTTTTATTTATTTTTTGTACCCATCCACCAACCCATCCACCACCACCCCATCCTTCCCCTCCCACTTTTTATGGTGCTTATTTTCTCATAAGCATAATATGAATGTATCGAGATTTGTGCAGAATAAGAAAAAATCTCCTTATTAGGATCGGATTGAAGAAATAACATTTTATTTTCGTTTTCAATGTCATGACAGTGCGGGGTAACAATGGTAATTCGGATTAGATTATGAGTTTACGTATCTTTCAGGTTTTTTGTTATAGGTATAAAGATAAATCGATATCTGAGGATTGGAACATTTTAGACGTTTTTCTTTCTATCTAGACAATTTGCTTGAAAAATTAATATTTAGTTCACCATCCAAGCACATACCTATATTTCGTTTTTATATACATTTAATTTCAATTTATTGGTTTTCATCCATATGTCAACTCTATCAAGGTAATCCTGCATAGCTCTTTTCCCTTTCTTAAAATCATCCATTAATAAGAGACTGGTTTGAGTACAGCGCTCCTAATATGGTGGTTAGCTCTTACTTTTTCCATTATTGTTTTACGGAGAAATGAAGTTAGACTAATTCCTATTGGTAGACTTGGCTTGTGCAGGTGATCGCCATCCCTCTTTAGGTATAAATATTACCTTAACATCTCTCCACATCCTTGGTATATATCCTAGACGTGAAAGTACTTTAATACTAGTCAAATTCTTTGGTATTTAAGTACGCAATGTTTGGTACTTGTTTTTTTTTTCAAGGACAAGTATACTATAGAGAAGACTGAAATCCTAAAATACTTACGTAAGTACCGCACAGCTGTATTTTTAGATATAATTGGAATACGAAAATATTTCAAAACAAAATTTATTAAAAGCAAAATGGATGCCAATTGCCACTCTACTCTACTCTGCATTGTGAAGGCGGCATAATACTTACACTTGCTTGGATTTAGATTAAGTTCATTTGAAAAGTACCGCATTGTTGCAAAAGATCAAGATCTGACTGAGTGACGTATAGATAAAAATTAGAAGGATTTTTAAAGAGGGCAATAAATTGTTATGGTCATTATCCGCATATAGGTATTACGTAATAATAATTAGACTATCATTAATAAAGAAAATAAACAGCATTGGAGTTAAGTGCCTTCCTTGGGGAACACCAGACAATACTTGATAGATTCTAAACTGGATCCAAATCAGACCTGTAATGTACTTAAGTATTAGTGCTAGTACCAGGACGTGGAATTTGGTACAAATTCGATTAGTGATAAATCCGATTCAGGAAAAATGCAGAGTTTTCCGATTTTTCCGAATTTTTTTCCTGAATTTTCCGACTTTTCCGAAAAATTTTCCGGTAAAATGTTTTCTAAATTATGCAGGATCAAGTTCCCTATCAACTGGCATCATTACTTTCTCTCCGATAATGGTGAAAACTTGCAGAAAAAATCGAGGAAAATTCATGTAAAACGCTTTTCCGGAGTTTTTCAGACCAAGGTAGCGTTTGAGCGTTTTGCAACCTAAGACAAAGTTGTAGAGCGAAATGAGTTGCATAAAGTTGCTTTTGTGGAAACCTCCATGGAAAACCCGGAAAAGAGGGAAAATCATCGGAAAAATTTCCATCGTTATGATTAGTGATAAATGTGTTTCAGGAAAAATGCAGAATGTTCCAATTTTTCTGGAAAATTTTCCGAAAATTTCCGGAATTTTCCGACTTTTCCGGAAAATTTTCCGACAAAAAAGTTTTATAAGCTATGCGGTATCATTTTTTTCCGTCCTACTGGCATCAATACTTTCTCTTCAACAATCATGAAAACTTGCATGAAAAATCGAGGAAAATTCATGTAAATTTAAAAAAAAAAATTCATAGTAATAGGAAAAGTCTGTGGAAAACATGGACAATCGGGAAAATTCAGTAAATTAGTGTCTTTTCAGCCGTCATAAAATTGTTTTAAAATATCTCCATGCAGCACGTAATAACAATTTAGTTAACGTGAAAAAGGTAGAAAATAAAATAAGTAAAAAACGAGTTTTCAAACAAAACTGAGGCCAAGCCGCATGAAAAAGTAGAAAATAAACTTTTCTTCACACACAGAGGTGGACTCAGATTTTATTCGCTGACAATCACCGATATATTTTAGTATGATCAATCAGAGGTAATAAGTGATTTGATTCATGAAGAGAAAGAATATTCAAGAGAAATGTCCCAATCAAAAAATCTGAGTCCACCTCTGTGTGTGAAGAAAAGTTTATTTTTAAGTTATTCAATAAATTGAATTAGTTAATCTGTTTTATATATACATATATATATGAGTGACAGTAGGATAGAAATTGACATGCTGAATCGATATCCTTTGTTCAGTCATTTGTTGGTCTTGTAAATTCTCCACGAAGGCAATCATTATCTGATGCTACATTTGAAAGATTGTTTTGCTAAAGGCGGTAAATTCAAGTACTGTATAAAAAGTTAGAAATTAAAACAGCAAAATCTTATACGATTGAATCTCTATTATTAGAATTGTACGTACTTCAGTAATTAACAAGAATTTAAGTATGTGTTTGACAGTATGGCGAATTACGTGCTACTTATGTACTTATAAGATATTTAAAAGCTGATTTGTGGGACTTAATAAGTACCAGCACCAGTACCTGGATTTGTAGTTGATAATTTTAAATATCAGTATCGGGACTTGTACTTGTAAAATTTTTAAGTAGCAGTACCGGGACTTATACTTAAAAGATTTTAAGTCCAAGTCCTGGTAGTGGTAATGGTAGGTACTTGTACCTGGATTTTTACAGTTCTGCCAAATCCACTTTTAGATACTGAAAACGATTAGTATGATATAAATAAAGCAGAAAAGAATTAAAATTAAATACCTCAAGCTATGTTATAATATTAGCCGGACATATGTACGTACATACATACATACATATAATAAGAAAGTTTCTATCCCAGAATATGAGAAAACTTCTCACGCATAGGACTTCTGCACATTGAGATACCATTATCATTCTCTCTCATACGGAAATCTAACTGGAATCTATATTTAATTAGAAAAAATTAATAGAGAAAATTGATTGTGATACGTAAAGAAGCTTCAACACCCCCCCCCCCCCCCCCCCATCTATGATAGTACTTAATTCACCCCTAGTTAAGTAATCATAAAAAAAAAATTGCTTAATGAACAAAGTTTCAACAGAAACTTTCTAATGTTGATAGCTGTGGAAAATTGTAAACACATCCTTCCGCACCTACACAGGGTGGCATATATGTACATACATACCTTTAATTTTCAAAAGCAATATATAGTGGGTGGGAGAAAACTGGTGTACTACTTTACAAAGGTTAATGGAAAACTTTAGAAACAAATCTGATATCCATGTTATACACGCGGTTTTAAACAATAACATTATGCATGCATGCATTCATGCATGCATGTGCATCCGATGACATTGCACTATGGCTAATGTGTGTATAAAACGGTATATCCACACTTAATAAATACTTTTACAAGAGATTCCTCTTGATGTGGGTGTTGTAACTACATACATCTACTATAGCTTCCAGGATAGCTAAGTAATTTTCCTTTACTTGTGTAAAATTTTATTGCAAATTACAAAATTTCTGGCTTCGAGGTGATACTGTACATATACACGGAGGAATCCTAAAATTTGGATAGAACAAATTTAGACAAATATACCTTATTGAATGTTATTGTCAAAGGACAATTTTATTATTAATATTACATTTTACAGAGAATAGACTAAAATATTTTTCATTTCAAATAAATAAGGCATTTTCTGACTATGTTGAATTGAAATTTTTATAAAGCAACATAACAACACCCACACACCCACACATGGAATCCTTTTATAGACGGTTACAACAACAGAATGCAAATTGATCATAACCATTTGTGAAAATTTCATTGAAACAGGTATGAATTTATGTAAACGTTTACCCAAAAATAATATTCCAGATTTTCGTGTGTGGGAACTTTTGTAGTCCTACATAAAGGAATTTTTGAAAATAAATGACCTGGCGAACTAATGAGACAAACAAAAATGGAATTCAATGGAACAAAATGTGTGTGCTTTTCTAATTAATTACCCAAAATGTATGGTCTTTTATTTATAGATGTTCAATAATGTATCTATTTCCATTTTAATTGTTCTAAGGATGCACAACTGCATCGCGACACAGTATAATTCCAATTAACAAAATTTGTACAAAATTTATTTTTGATTAATTAGTGCTTTGTGCAGTTTAGCAGTTTAACTCTGAGAGATCGATTTTATTCTACCCCCAAAAAAGAATTTTCACTTATGCAACTCCACCCTAAAAATATAAGAACTTTAAACTTCAGTTTTAGACATTTCAGAAGATATACAGAACCTTTACGGAGGTATTCTATCACAGAATTTTATGGCTGATGCTATCATGTGGTACGAAATGTGCCACAGACAATTGATGCGAGTGATGCGACCTTAAATGAATCTCTTGAGTATACGCAGATTTGACCAACCTGTTTTACCCAGCTTTATGGGAAGCAATCCAGCTATTCCAGCAACAGCATGTATGTGTGGTATTGAACGTTCATTTAATACATGTGAATGTCAAGATATGGAATCGATCCACAATGTGAGATGCGAGGCTAAGTGGTCTATCGCCATGGTCAGTGTTCACAGAAGGAGGACATTGAATACATTGACAAGATGTTGAATAATTTTGGTCAGTCGCCTCAACATTTCATTCAAACAGTGATTTTCCGTAACTTTTTTGTTACAGAATAAAAAATTATTAAAAAATACTTATTAATATTTTTTTATGTATTCTTCTTTCTTCCAAACCAAGGTGCCCCTTTCACCCCCCCCATCCCAACCACGCTTCCACCCGGCACCCATGGCCATAGATATCAATTTGAATAGAACTTGACTTGATGTTGCGTCACTAGCTGTCAGACGCATTCTAAACCAAAAATTGTGAAAAATTCAATTTTTATATGGCAACCCTACGAAGGATTTACTCGATTTCGTCCATTTTCAAACTTATATCTGCAACTTATATAGCCTTCGACATTAAGAGCATTCTCAGTCACTCTACAAATATATAAAGAAAAACGAAAAATGTGCGACATCGGGCAATTTTTTTATAGTGTTGCCATATATATAATACTACAAAAACATTACCCGATTTTGCACATTTTTGGATTTTTATTTCTATAATTTTTACGAAAATTCTATGTACCTAAGAGTACGAAATTGCAGTTATCTACGTTTCAAGCAATGTCCAAGTATATATTATAGTGAAAAATTTCATTTTTGTATGGCAACCCTATGAAGCAGTTGCCTGCTCTCGTCCATCCATTTTGAAACTAAGATCGAAAATTTTTTTTTGTATCTGCATGGTCTTTGAAACATATTTTATCAAGGAGAGGGTTTTAGTTGGTGGATTCTATGACCACTTGTTGTAATAATGCTAAGGTCTAAGTTATTCAAATTAAGTGCGCAAGTGTAGGTTAGGAAAAAGATGGCGGGTTATGAAAGAAACATCTGACCTGATGTAGAGATATTAGATTGAGGTGAATTTTATAATAAAACAAGGGCTGGCCGCGCGATACCTTGTAAGGTTTCTTGGAATAAAATAAAAGTTGCTTAAGGCTAGTTTTCGGAAGAATTCTTATCTCAATTTTCACAGGAAAAAAAAATTATTTCTGTTATCTTAATTGGAATTCAAATTTGTATAAACTAAATCAATTTCAACCTAAATTTACGGAACTTTACATGCTGAATGTAGGTATTAATTTCTTGTTTTTTGTCTTTTTTTCAAAATTGAGTCAATATGTTTGCAATCTCCTATTGCCCGCTGCTCAAAATAGACATGGCATAGGTTAGGTAAGAGGGATGCCCTTAAACGACTAGCCTCCATCACTTAGACATCTAGAGCATTGTGCCCCTAGACCTCAGGGGATAACCTTTGAAGCCGCCCCAGAACCATCCTGCTTCCCTTAGGAAACTCCCAATATATATGAACTCCTCCCCCAGACTTGAAAAGAAGTAGCTACCCAATAGCCTACCATCAAAGCGGGGCATTCGCAAAATACGTTTTGGACAGATTCGATTTCTTCCGAGTCCTTACAGCTCCTGAAGAAATATGTGCGCCGCTGTAGTCAGTCTTCTAGCATGGTCTCTTATGGCTCAGTCACCCGTAATTACCCCTACTACATTCCTGGTATTTGTTTTGCTGCTGTTAAGCAGTTCTCTCATTCCTGTCATATGTAGACCACAATTGTCCCGCAATACGACAGGTATCCCTGGTGGTATACCGGATGCTTGCCTTTTGATAAGCGTCCTTGATGATTTTCTCTTTTAAAGCTCCGATTGAGATCCTCACATAAGCTAGCGCTGCGGATCTCTCCATTTCAGAGCCCTTTTTAGCCAACTCATTAACCATCTCGTTGCCAGAGATATCCTTATGACCAGGTACCCAGCATAGGGTCACCTTGTGTGCCGTCTAGTCAATTCCTCAAGGCTCGCCTTGCATAACTGCACCAATTTTGATATTTTACCAGCACAGCGCCTTAATGGCTGCCAGGCTATCGGTATATATGCAAATCAAAATAGACATATTCGCCTACGTATATGCAATAAAAATTTGTTTGGAATTTTCCTTCTTTTTTAAATGGTATTTTTACGGAGTTTTTAAAATTTATTACAAATTGTTAACCAAATGTTGTCGGACACATTGGACACATAATGGATGCGCCTAAATATAAATATTTTTCTGACATGGTCTCCTCCCCTATAAGTAGGTATGCGCTCGCAAAATAGAAATTTATTTTTCCATTCTCTTGAAAGAATTTTCTGCTGCTTTTTCATTCTCATTCCATTAAAATTTTTTCTATACGAAAATTACCTTTTCCAGGCGTTGAAATTGTATAAAAAGCTAGAAACAAAAACAACGCAGAAAAACGTTTTTTTTTTGTGTTCTTGATTTTTTTTTTATGAAAACCCCCCTAGGAAAATAAATTTAAAAATTAACATTTAGCCAAAGGATGGCAGGACTGTGAAAAGGCAGATGTGAATTTATTTACCTTTTGGAACAGAAGCACACAACACAACACAACTAGGAAATTAAATGAAATTCGCGCTGTTTTTATATACACAAGACTTGTTTTGTGTGATTAGAAAAAAGAAAACTTTTCACAGTTGTTGATAAAATTGGTTAGAGGTGCATACCTACATATATATTTTAACACAACTGAAATTATGCTACTTGTTCGGAAATGATGAGATTTTACGTTTATTCTCAAGGCTCAGCACTTTTTCTTTCCCATTTAGGAATTACTTGGACTTATAAAAATTAATTTCATACCATGGACTTAGTGTGATTTGAGAAATAGTATTAACTTTGCTTTGCTCTTATCATTGGTCTTTTTACACTTTCGGTACCTTCACGTTTTGGCCAATGCTAGTAGCTGAGACATACAATTTTTTATCTCACCGAAAATAGCAGTTAAAATTTTTCCACAACTAAATCTGTAATTTTAAAACCCATTTTTGATACATTTATGTGTCCAAAAGAGAGTTACTTTTTTTTTAAATTACAAAAATTTCACGAAATGTATAAATGAGAAATATCTGCATACAGGTTGTTTCCGGGTGAGACATAGATAAAATAAGTAAAAAAACGAGTTTTCAAACAAAACTGAGACCAAGCCGCACGAAAAAGTAGAAAATAAACTTTTCTTCACACACAGAGGTGGACTCAGATTTTTTGATTGGGATATTTCTCTTGAATATTCTTTCTCTTCATGAATCAAATCAGTTATTACCTCTGATTGATTCATACTGAAATATGTCGGTGATTGTCAGCGAATAAAATCTGAGTCCACCTCTGTGTGTGAAGAAAAGTTTATTTTTTTACTTTTTCATCCGGATTGGCTTCAGTTTTGTTTGAAAACTCGTTTTTTACTTATTTTATTTTCTACCTTTTTCACGTTAACTAAATTGTTATTACGTGCTGCATGGAGATATTTTAAAACAATTTTTAAGTCATGTTTGGTGCCGATCCGAAAACAAACATTTTTCGAGTATCAAATCGTTGAAGTACTGCAACGGTTTTCTGAAATTCAAATTATGTTTTAAACAGCGCTTTTTAGCTGTATTCCAACTTGATCCCATATAACATTAATTTTCCCGATTTTCCATGTTTTCCACAGACTTTTCCAATTACTATGAATTTTTTTTAAAAATTTACATGAATTTTCCTCGATTTTTCATGCAAGTTTTCATGATTGTTGAAGAGAAAGTATTGATGCCAGTAGGACGGAAAAAAATGATTCCGCATAGCTTATAAAACATTTTTGTCGGAAAATTTTCCGGAAAATCGGAAAATTCCTGAAATTTTCAGAAAATTTTCCAGAAAAATTGGAAAATTCTGCATTTTTCCTGAAACAGATTTATCACTAATCATATCTATGAAAATTTGTCCGATGATTTTCCCGCTTTTCCGGGTTTTCCACGGAGTTTTCCACAAAAGCAACTTTATGCAACTCATTTAGCTCTATAACTTTGTCTTAGGTTGAAAAACGCTCAAACGCTTCCTTGGTCGGAAAAACTCCGGAAAAGTATTTTCCTCGATTTTTTCTGCAAGTTTTAACCATTGTCGGAGAGAAAGTAATGATGCCAGTTGATAGGGAACTTGATCCTGCATAATGTAGAGAGCTTTTTTACCCGAAAATTTTCCGGAAAAGTCGGAAAATTCCGGAAATTTTTTCCGGAAAAATCGGAAAACTTTGAATTTTTCCTGAAACGGATTTATCTCTATTCATATTTGTACCAAATTTTCAAAAGAATTTTTCCCGATTTTCTGGGTTTTCCATCAAAATTTCCCGTTAAAATTTTGACAGATTCAATTGTCACGCGACATGAACTTGTGTGTCAAATTTCAGCTTGCTGTGATGACGAAAAGTGGGTCTACGAGAGTGTCGAAAATAGTAAAAAGGAAATATACAGACAGACAAATTCGTGTACGAGTTAAAGGGACGGGCTGGCCTCAAAAATAGTGTGATTACCGTGCTCTTATCTGTACACAAAACTGATGAAACATAAAATAGCGATTCACGTAGTCCATTTTATACATGTCAATGTCTCCATGATGCTGATGATGACGTCATAGAGTACTTTTTGAAACTATAAGGCTACCATAGAATATGGTGCTGACATGCTTATCTGGCTGACACTATAGCTAGTGCTCATTTTCCTTAGGGATGCGCACTATGGAGCTAACTGCACACACAAGTTTTGTTGCAGCTCGTATCTTACCAAAGAACATATAACTTACTGATAGATGCTCTTTGACCTTACCTAAGTGTTTATTGCCACAAAATCAGCTGATATTAACAAAACCCTTCATGTGGTGTAGAACTTTATTAATTTATAATAAAAATATTTTTTAACTTTTACGCGTCATTAAAAGTTTCAAAATTTGTCAAAAGTATGCTCTTACACTAGTGCCATCTACACGGATTGTAGCGGTACTATATAAAAACTAACCTTTTGGTAATTTTTAAAGCTCTCATTACAAACCGCCTGCGGAACAATTTTTTCCCCACTTTTAATTTTTTTTTTATTTATTTATGCCATAAACCAGAAAGCATGCATCATGTGAAGTTGCAAATTAATAAATTTTTCATAGTATTACTTCCTGCTTTACATTGAAATTATTCCAGGCATTTTGCTGCACTAAACTGCATTTAAAAACAACATTTTCCCATTATCTCTTTTCCCCCAACAAAATTTTATAGAGAATCTTATTTAAGTGGAAAGTTTTTTTAAATATTTACATAAATATTTTACCTTATCACCGTAACCAGATGGAAATAATTCATACAAGAGATAAAAGATATTTGATAGGAATACGCGCGCCTTATTTAAACACACACACGTACACACATGTCTCTAAGTATATGCGGACGACACAAGTAATATATCATTGCGTTGGCATTTGTTGGATATTTCCACACTTGTCAGACAGTGATATCACCTCCCCGGTCTTCCATACCGCTATTATCCTATATTATCCTATTAAGCCAGATCCAGTTGGTGCTTGCGTTATGTAATCTAAAATCCTCGGTGGATATTTTTCAAGACTTTACCTTAGTAGACCATCCATTTTGAGGAGCTGTTCACTATTCAGGTCCTCTCAGTCTGCAAGATTAATGAATCCCCTACTATACCTATACGACCCACCCGACCCGGTAAGGCTCTTACGTAGTATAAAAAAAAATGTAGTCCGTGATTTATTTGTTTCCGCAGGTGTGAATTTTGTTTTTATTTGTCTCCCTTTTAAAACCTTTTGCATATCTGTTTAAGTATGAAACAGTGAGCGCAGTAAGTGCAGAATATAAAGTACAAAAAAAAACAAATTGGTGGGGATTAAAAACGTTGTGGCCTAGAGTGAACTGAAACAAACAAAAAAGACATTCATTAAATTTCCCAATTTAAATAAAATATGTTTTGTAATGATTAAGGGAGAGGGAAGGGTGGGAAGGGGTGAGTGTAATGTGTACAGAAGTTGGAAATTGAAAAAGCATATTCAATTTAAATCGATTAAAGGAAAAATCTGTACGGAACCTTTTAGCGGCTATGCTATTTTCGGAAAGTTGTCGCCTTTGGAAATATTAATTAGACAGTTTTGTCAGATAAAAAAAAAATATGGTTGTCTTTAAATTTATCCAAGGGGTCAGAAAAAGCCATTTCGTTACAAAAATGAAACTAACTCAGATTAATTCGACAACTGTGCTTGAAAAAACTAAAAAAAAAAAAAATATTTAAAATTATTTCGCCACCGTGGAATGATGGTTTAATTAATTCCAGCTTGGGCGTTGAAAAGGACATCCTGCCATGAACGGGAAAGTAAGGAAAAATCACAATAGTGGATTTTCTCAGGCGATAATAAACCAACGAAAGTGTCACCTTCTTCCTTTTTGATGCCATTCCCTTTAACTCATACTCAAATTTGTCTGTATGTAAATTTATATATTTCTTTTTTACTATTTTCGACACCCTCGTAGACCCACTTTTCGTCATTGCAGCGAGCTGGAATTTGGCACACAGGTCGCGTGACAATTGAATCTATCAAAATTTGAACCGGAAATTTCCATGGAAAACCCGGAAAATCGGAAAAAATCAGTTGAAAATTTGGTACAAGTTTGATTAGTGATAAATCCGTTTCAGGAAAAATGCAGAGTTTTCCGATTTTTTCGAAAAAAATTTCCGGAATTTTCCGACTTTTCCAGAAAATTTTCCGGTAAAAAATGTTTCTAAATTATGCAGGATCAAGTTCCCTATCAACTGGCATCATTACTTTCTCTCCGACAATGGTGAAAACTTGCAGAAAAATCGAGGAAAATTCATGTAAAACGCTTTTGCGAAGTTTTTCAGACCAAGGAAGCGTTTGAGCGTTTTGCAACCTAAGACAAAGTTGTAGAGCTAAATGAGTTGCATAAAGTTGCTTTTGTGGAAAATTCCATGGAAAACGCCGAAAAGCGGAAAAATCATCGGAAACATTTTCATCGATTTGATTAGTGATAAATCTGTTTCAGGAAAAGTGCAGAATTTTCCAATTTTTCTGGAATTTTCCGAATTTTCCGACTATTCCGGAAAATTTTCCGACAAAAAAGTTTTATAAGCTAATCATTTTTTCCGTCCTACTGGCATCAATACTTTCTCTTCAACAATCATGCAAACTTGCATGAAAAATCGAGGAAGCTTCATGTAAATATTTAAAAAAAATTCATAGTAATAGGAAAAGTCTGTGGAAAGCATGGTAAATCGGTAAAATTCAGTAAATCAGTGTCTTTTCAGTCGTCATAAAATTGTTTTAAAATATCTCCATGCAGCACGTAAAAACAATTTAGTTAACGTGAAAAAGGCAGAAAATAAAATAAATAAAAAACGAGTTTTCAAACAAAACTGAGGCCAAGCCGGATGAAAAAGTAGAAAATAAACTTTTCTTCACACACAGAGGTGGACTCACAATCAGATTTTTTGATTGGGACATTTCTCTTGAATATTCTTTCTCTTCATGAATCAAATCACTTATTACTTCCTGATTGATCCATACTGAGATATATCGGTGATTGTCAGCGAAATAAATCTGAGTCCACCTCTGTGTGTGAAGAAAAGTTTATTTTCTACTTTTTCATGCGGCTTGGCCTCAGTTTTGTTTGAAAACTCGCTTTTTACTTATTTTATTTAGCTTATTTCGTCCTGTTAGCAATAATTTGCAGCCAACTTTAAAGTATAAAAAAGAAATGAACGCTTTCATAAAATTTTTCTCTGTGTATGCACTTTTGATTCTGTCTTTTTAAGGGGAAAGGTTATCTAAAATGGTGGGGCTTAATATCTTGGAATTTTGTAAGTGGGATGAAAAATTTAGTGTTTTCAAACTAGCATAAACCAACCTTATCTGTTGTTTTATTTGCTGTTTGGTTGAAAAATCGCGACAAGAATAGAACCTTGTGGTACTCCTAAAAAAATTGGTTTGGCAGATGATTTCTGATAAAAAAATTTCCTTGAATCAATTTGAGTTGATGTCCTTTATATTTTTCAAATTGGATTTAATTTACTTTTCATTTTCCAAAAATTAACAAAATTCTATGCCCTCATGGAGGGGGGGGGGGGATGCGTTTTTATAATTTCATTAGAAATTTTATTAGGCCTTTTTGATTTTTAAGAATTTTTGGATCTAATCAGAGTGAAAATGTGGCATAGGCTTGTGAAGACATTTCTATCTTTCTATTTGAGCTGAAAAAGTTTAGCAAAATGGAGTCAATGGTGTTTCGTTGCTTTAACTAGAGTTGTCTAAGCGCAGCAGGTTAAGGCTTTCTTATTGATTGTTTTGCTCAATTTTATTTTCTACTGCAAATTTTATTGAAATTTTCGTTTCTTAAAACAGTTGATTGTGAATAGGAGCTTACAGGATATCAGTCTGTCACTATTCTTCTACTGCCACTTACTTAAGCCAGAAATTCATAAAAAGGTATAAGAAAAGACATACGTGATCAAAATTCTAGAAAAATTTGCAGTACCTACTTAATTTTAAAAATATTTATCAGTCACATTTGATAGGGGAGAATGCTGTTTCGACTCATGTGTGAGTTGCGCTAAATTTCTTAATAGCGAGCAACAACTCTGATTAGTTCCTTAAAATCCTTCCAATTTATCTGATAATCGTTGGCTGCATACAATTTTTTGCTTAGAAATTCAAAGCAAACAAAACCTTTCTTATGTACTACTTTCACTATATCTACATAGGGGGTGGCCTGAAAAGGATCGTTGTTGATTCACAAATAAACCAAACAAACATATACCGCCCCCGGCTACCCCTACAAATTCAGACGACGACGATTGTTTTCTCAATTTTTAAAGTTTTTGCTTTGCCATAACTAAGCCAAGGTATAGAGTCACATCTAGGTACCATTTCCTTTAAAACATTTTCTTTTCACGATAATACATACCTACGTCTTATAGTACAAAGGGTAATAGGATTACCACCCTTCTCTCCTATTTTTTTTTTACCTACTGAGCTTTTCCTATAGTCGTTTTATTTTTAAAACGTAAAAAAATATTTCTCTCACGTGTCCTTACACAATTCAAACACGTTTCTCATTCAACTTAAGTAGTGTCTGGCACCAAACGAAAATTAAAATGCTCTCTAGGTCTCTAGACGAGGGTAATCAAAGGTGTGTGTGTGTGTGTTTGTATGTGATTCTCTATGTATTCTTCGAATACGAGAGAGATATGTAGTAAAAGTAAATTTGTTAAATCTCTACACTTGTTGTCTACCATACTAAATACGTACTTTGTTGAAAGAACTCTCACTCAATTCTCAAGATAAGGGGGAAAGGAACATTCGAGATAGATATGTGTTCCGAAGGAAGTCGTCGACATCATCCTTTGAATTTCTAGCGAGAATGAGTGACAAGAATTTTAAATCAAGTCAGGAAATGACTTTTGTGCCGTTAACACTTTTTTTACTTTGGGAACGACTCGCCTTTCGAATGAATGTCTGAATATATTTCATTTTTATAGCACCAATTTTTAGCAATTTTATTTCAATTCCTTATCATATTTTGGCAACATTTATGCAATGTACCTAACCTACCACGTTTTGGGGGGGGGGGGTCTGTAGTGTCATCATATAAATTTGTTGTTGCCCCTTTTTTTATTTCATTTAAGTTGAATTAAATTTAAGGTTAAGTGTTGGGCGACTAGGCTACTGGACACCGCAACCAGCGTTGATCTATTATCTCGTCCACTAAAGTGGTTAAGCCTAGTGGTCTAGCCTTTTTTCGAGCTCGATTTTTGCCTTTCAAAACTTATTTTCAGTAATAAATGCTTCTCCAGTGATTTTGTTATGGTCAAAGCCCCACACGATGCAGTATGCTACATTATGTGTCATTCACTGTCACCTAGCGGAAAATCATGTCGCGCCCACACTGTGATGAACGAGGCGGGACTGTTAAGTGTGATTTTTGGGAAAAAAGGGACATTGCGTACTTACGCCACCAATGTCAAAGGATGGCTGGGAATCTGGCAGCTGGCTGGGGACATTACAGCTAAATCTTCATGCAGGGCAGGATGTGATGCGACGTTTTAAGGCACGATATGTTTTTTGATACGGTGTGTGATAGCGGTAGGATTTGGTTAATCACCACACAAGTCTTCCGCAATAGCTGAGGTTCTAGTGTGCCGCCTAGCACTTGCAGCGCTGTTCACCGAGTCAGCTGTCCGCTTCTGCTGATAGTCTGGACTTTACGTCCGAATTTACCTCATACCATAAAAATTTGCAACTCTAAAACTTCAACAACGAGACACTCTCAATCGATATACTTCGAAGTTGCATCTTCCTCTTCGCACACACGATACAGCTCGCTGTTGGAATTGCTTATCTTCTTCAA